>NLAK01000014.1:0-120329 GCA_002370295.1 Metschnikowia bowlesiae | reverse complement strand
GGTGGGGGGTTCAGAAAACACCGACGGAGCTCGGGGGATGTGAGCGAGGGACTGTGAATGACCGGCTTGTCCATGCTCGTAACAGAATACGGAAAATGAGCATTTCTGCACTTTCCAGATTCGTCACACTCAAAGAAAACACGTGCCTTTTCCTGGTGGGCCTCCTCGTCGTGTTCCCAGTACACCACATTGACTCAGTCTGGAATATGATCCAAAGAATCAAACTTGCTGAGTCCTCACTCACCATCAAATCAACCCTCAGAATGGCTTTGGTTTCCGGAGTTTCATGTGGGTTTCTTGTATGTGGGTTTCGTGTTTCATGTGGGTTTCTTGGAATGGCTTGTCGGTGCATTCTTCACAATCTTGAAAATCGAAGAGAACTTTGATCGGGTCTAATTCCAAGGGACCATTGGGGATTGGACCATATCAGCTTTACATCGAATGCCGATCCCCTTGTGATTTATATTGGACCTTTGTCACTGATGGGATCCAAAGACTTGACTGTTCAAACACCTGGCCAAAAATCACTGCTGAACTCAACACCCAGCTGTTGGCTGTTCCAAGACACTTTGAAGCACGCCATTAGGGTTGCCTGATGAGTATATCGTGGGAACATCCGTGAATGGCCCAAAAAGGAAAATGACTCCAGAAACTCGGAGCAGCTGGTTGAAATCGTTGACACTTTGCTTAAGCTCGCTCACAAATCCCTCAACTTATCAACGCGGGAAAAGACTTTCTTGTTTTGTTGTGAGAGAAGCGGATGAAGGGCCATGAAGGGCAGAAAGGGTCGTTCCTCTAAACGCCACCACAACAATTGACGCCGCCCGAGCCGGGCCCCAACCTGCATCGCCACGTGATGGCCTCCGTCAATATTTGATCAAACATCGTATCAAGTGACCGAGGATCCAGCAATATGAAACGGATGGGAGCGGGCGGCCCCTTTGAACAATACCAAAAGTTGTCCTTAGAAAACGAAAAAAGACGGCTTTTTGCAAAACCCAAGATTGCAGGTTATGCAGCTGACTAGCTTCATAGCTGGCGAAGTTTGGATGAGCCAGGAAACATGGAGCTTTTTCAAAGAACGAATGCTAGCCAATCTAGAAGATGCAGCCGAGAATGTCTCGGTAAAATGGGTGTATGCCCAAATGGGAACCTAGGAATTCCTAAGCACTGATGTCGCAAGGTCCGAGCTTTCCGGCTCGAGCTATGAGGTGAGTACCTCTGAAACGGATGGACGTCAACACTGAGTTTCCTTGGGTGAATGAAGTGCCAGCTGGAGGCGAATCAAAATACTCCAATCTGCCGAAGACGTGAGAAAAACACTCATGTCCTGCATCGAGAGGGGACGACCAGGGTAACTCCCAGCGAAGGATCTCGAATGACCATGTGAATCTCCAACAGCACCATTATTTATGCAATCAACACCCGAGACCATCAGGGTACTATTTTTGCAGCTGCGTGGAAGTAAACTTCTCAAAGGGGAAACATGATATTCTGGACTCGTCACAGTTAACAGCTGCGTATGGCCAAAAGCCCCGGTGATAACGTCAAGTCCGCTGAAGGCCGGTTCGGAATAGCAGAACAGACACTGAGCAATGACCGAACCTTGGTTGCTTGCTAGTTTGAAGATTGGAGAAAAATTCCCCCGGCGTCCCTGGGGCCTGCACACAAGCCCGAGCCCACCATGGCATGCCACCCTGCAAAGTGCATCCGAAATATTTCAATGCTGGACAACATGAGACGCGTGCCGCCCAGAACAAGCGGCTGCTGAACCCCCATGAGACAAGCAGGGGTATTTGGTGAGTGCACATAACCAATCTGTGCATACAACCGACTTCATTCAGGGATGTGCTGGTGCTTTCAAAGCTATTCCAGTTTGAGGAGCTGACAAGGCCCAGTCATGGTACCCCTCGCACTGAATATCCGCATCAATATCATATATCTGTTTATCTGTTAGTGCCAACAGTGATGTTGATGAAGAAGGTTGGCGATGATGCCCGGGTCATGGGGAATCATCCGGCTTGTTATGAACGCGGCATTGTCGTTTGGCACCTTCCTGCAAGAATTGGCCCAAAAGGGTAAGATTTGATTCACGGGGCCGATGGTCGGCAACTGGCGTGCCCAAGAAACGTCAAGAGGCTCCTTCTGGTATGGGGCTTCCCCACTGTGGCTGGTCGGATTCCACCGGGAGTAAGCGCACTTCGCAGCCATTTTGCACCCATGGGTAGTGCGCGACCAAGGCGGGCCTCAGAACACGGCTCGTTTGGGCTCTTCTCTTCTGATCAGCTTTGGGATGCGGTGGTATATCTTCGTTTGCTCGTGGCCCTTTATTTTGAAGCGCCCGTTTAGCAAATTCGTCCTTGTCACTTGTGATATCTTCCTGACACTCATCATCAACAGAAAGTACGTAAGTACTAGCGAGTATTTAGTTCGCTCGAAGTGAATCCATGTGTCGAGCTTTTCTAATTCCTCCTGAGGTGAGTATTGATCAATTGAGCCACACAAGGCCCTCGATTCAAGCCATGGAATTATCAACTTATGCATTATTCCAGAACCATTTGGCCAAGAAGACAGCCAGGAACTTGGTCATGTATAAGCCTTCAACAGTCCGCTAAGAGCGTCTATTTTCACGCCCATCTGATGATCACCATATCGTGGGAGTGGGACCGATGAGGATAAGGATGCCCAAACTGGAATGAGATCGCACGTGCAAAAGTATTTTGAGAGCCAATACCTCCAGGAAGAGCCCATAAATCCCGTGGACTCTGGTTGCCATAATGCTGAAAGCATCATGTCCCACTAAAAGACTTGACTGAAAGTCTCAGGGTCCTCCGCTGTCCAATGAAAGAAACCCTAGTTGGCACTTTTCCTGTGCATAAAATATTCGTTCTGAGTTTTGGATTTGGCGTGGCAAGTCCTGAGGGAATAGCACCTAGGGTCTCTAGAATAGGTCAATTCTCATTGCAGTTTTCTTGACCGATTGGATCCGTTTCTTTTTCAGACCATCAACAGGACTTCCTTCGCGACAATTGCACCTAGACGTATCACGCAATCCGTAGGGATTTATTTGTCTTTGATGGGAGACTCGGGAAACCCCTTGGTACAATAAGGTCATCCTCATTTAAGGAGAATGACACCAGGCCGGGTGTCACTCCGTGGGTGCGGAATATCATTCCAAGCATGGATCTGGCTGTTTGACTTCACACTAGAAAGAGAAAAGGAGGACTTCAAGCACCGACGATTTTTCTGAATGCATGCGAGAGACAAAAGAGCAAGAGCAAATTCACCTGATGAATGTCCGCCCTCCACCAAGTATGTCAAGGAGGTCAATGTGTCAAGTCTGTCCTGATATGCCAAGTGAGTCAAGTCTGTCTAATTCAATAGCACCTCAAACATGCGACCGCGCGAGTCAGCCACAACGTGTCCCAAGACTGCGCACTGCTGAGCACGAGGTGCACTGGCCGGCGCGTCATGAATCGGCACCCACCGTCCGTGCCAAGGAACCAAACCGAAGGACAGGGCTTGAGCCAACGAAAATATCTTTTGGGTCCTGCATGCGAAACAGTGACCCAATGTTCTTGCCATCAAGTCTATGGTGGAATTGAAGGCTTCATTGGTGGTGGCGTAGCTGGCAGGCCGGGGTGTCCCAGGATTGGGGTGTACGGGTGTATGGAAGAAGGTGTATGCAGGTGATTTTGGGGCTTGAACCAACAGCGTTTGAAGCCTTTTGATATGCACATCGGATCAAGCCAAGACTCCGTTCACCAAGGTCCACCACAGCCAGAAACTTGGCCCTCAAAATTGGCCCACTCATTGGAACTTCTCAAAACACCTCTGTCACCTTTAAGCGATGACCAGCGTCATACGTTGCAGCCTGGACGGATTCAAATGTAGTGTCACGATTAGAGTTAGTGGCCAGCCATGATTAGACAGAAGCGTCGGAATTTCGCTCTCACCAAATTCAAACCACGCATAAATCCAAGCCAGTAGGCCCAAGTTTGATGCTCTGTAGTGGCCACAAGACCATATGACTCCTGCGGATTGGGCCATGAGTAATAGGAAGGTTGTGGCCGTGGATAACTTGTTTGGCCGGGCCATTTGGTAGACATGTTTAGTCTGCACGGGCGGGATGTCTTTAGAATTGGTAGTTCCATGCGTTTCCATGTAGATCCAATGATTTTGGATGGTTTGGCTTGATGGTTTTGACTTGATGGTTTTTAGGGCCCTTTGACACATTCTCCCATATACCCGCGATCTCAGCACCTTTTACCAAATTGGGTCATTCAGAGCAAACACCACAAACACGTTTCTTCACCCCTCTTCACCCTTCACCCTTCTTCACCTCTCTTCACTCAGTTGACCCTCTGGCCATCAGGATTGCCTTTCAACCATTTTGCCGGCTCTTCATGCTCCATGACTGGTCAACCGCTCTATATTGTCTATTGTAGCCCCAAATCCCCTCAATAGACCATGCCATATCAGGTGAAAAGCCTGCCCTCCCTCCCGTTTGTTTTCAGCCTGCCAATCTGGTGGTGTGCATTCCCAGCATTCCAGCGCCTCATTCCGCAGAAGAGCACCTTGATTTTCCGACCATCGGCGCACTCGCTGGATCCCCGTAAATAGATGCTCACTATTTGCCCTCAGCCTGCGCTGCTTTCCACTTGCTTCACTGATACATGCACACGAGCGTCCTTCCTTCTGGCCCCTCCCGCCTCCCTTACCTAAACCGGCGTTCCACATGTGGCCTGCACGGACCAGGTATCGGTGCCAGCAATCCTAACGTCGTACAAACAACATTGCTTCATTGCTTGACTTGGTTGCAACTAATGTGGGGGTAAAACAAAGGGGGTGCGATGACAGGCCAGTGGAGGGCTTTTGGCGCACGACTTGGCTTCAGCGGACTGAGAAGGATGGAGCTTGGCTTCAGAGGATTGAAAAGGGATGGAGCCTGGATATGAGCAGCGGTTGGGTGGCACGACCATCTGAACATAATCTGGAACAGTACCACGCTTATTTTCCCACCATCCTAAAGGAGCCTTGCTCATTTCCCCCATGATCCTAAAGGTTGCTCGTCAACTCGCTAACGCCGATTGCGCTCCGTGTACTTTTACTATGGTCTTATTGAATGAGCCTTTCTAACCCTTCAAACATGGGCGGGATCCCTGACTTATATACCCGTTACTGGAGCCCCCACGTCTGGCGCTGGCAGGCAGTAAGGAAACGTGCATAGCAGGTATGCCCGTTCTGCATACACCCTGGTTCTGGCGTTGCGCATGCACTTCTCTTGGCCTGCACAGTGTGGATCTCTGACTTCAATGATGCTGGCACATGAGTACCATAGGCATGCTGATATTTACACCTAAGAATGGTCATGGTAACAAATTCCTCTCAATACTAAACTAGGGGTTCAGTGATTGGCCAATCAGAATCAATAAGGAGTCTTATCGAACCGCGCTCCCGCTTCTCTATGTGTACTTGGCCGGGCAGAGTTGAGTCTCGTCTCGGCCCTGCACATATAAGTGCGTTCCAGTCCACACCAACCTGGGGAAGTAGATGGCACCTGCACTCTTGGTTTGCGTGTCGCACCAATTGTCGTGGAATGGATGAATGTCGCTCACCATGTTTCAGCCATGCCCTCTCATACCGTGGCTTGCATACAAACAACATACTGCACACAGAGCAGCCCCCCATACAGGCTCGCGCTGCTACACCACGAACGCGCGCTCCTCGAATAAATGCACCGGTTATTAATGTATCTTATCGGCTTTTTGTTCTTCGCACTCGTTACTTCTTGCTACCGTTTTGCGTATTCTACCATTTCTGGTCTTCTCCATTTGATTTGTATTCTCCTTCGCATCGTTGCCTAGTATTCGTTATTTCCTTCTTCTCCTCCTCTCCTTATCGTTCTCAAACGGACTTGTTTATTGGGAAGCTGGCTTCGATACCTACCCAAAAAGAATATCGTTCGTCTTGTAGAGAACAGTCCAGAACGTCCCTTGCCGACGGGGATGAGCCTCAGCCTCGGCTAGCTCAATGGCCTCCTCCTCATCAATCTCTTCCTTGCCTGTGGTGATGTCAGCCTCCAGGGCTGTTCTCCAGTGGGTCTTCCTATAGAACTTCCAGCCCAAATAGAGAAATATACCGAACACGGGCGCAAAATACGACGTGAACAAGTTGGACGCATTCAAGTTGCCCGGGAAAAACACCCAGAACCCGTTGAAGAAGAGCACGATGATATTGAAAAACGCCGCCCAGTAGCACGCCCACGGCGTCAAGAATTTGGGAATCTTGTAGAACCTGTCGTCCACCTGGTCTGCGTTCTGCACCTGAACCGCCTTCTTGAACTTGAAGTAGCACATCCATATCACCACGTATGTAGACAACAATCCGGTAGTGGCGAGGTTAATGAACCAATTGAACGCCTTGTTGCCCTCTTCGGACACACTCAAGTATGAAAGGCACGCAATGAGCATGGAAAAGCCCACGGCCACAATGGGGCACCCATTTTTCAAGCATTTGGCAAATACCCGAGGCAAGTAGCCGGCCAATGCCGCGGAGTATGCGCTTCTGGCGGCCCCATAGGTGAAGCCGTTTCCACACGACCAAGCTGACGACATCACCACGGCGTTGACCAAGGAGTCCAAGCCGTGCACTCCCACCGACTTGATGCCAACGACCCACGGCGACGACGCGGCCCCGGATAACTTGGCTGACTCCAACAACACGGGGTTGTTGGATGCACACAAGCAGTTCATGAAGAAGATTCCGCCAATGTAGAAGAGGTACACCCGGATGTACGTTCTCTTGGCGGCCAACGGGATGTTCGTTCTTGGCTGTGAGACCTCGCCGGCGATCATGCCTAGCATATCTGCGCCGCCGCAGGCAAAGGCAGCGTAGATCAAAACATTCCAGACAGCGAAGAACTTGCCGGTGTTGCCCTTGACCAAATACTCCTTGAAAAGGCCGCCTTCGGTCCAGTGCTGGAACCCATAGGCCCCGCCCTTCGGGGTTCCGCCGCACATGGACACGAGCGAGAAGAACATCAAGCCCACGATCAAAATCACCTTCAAGATGGACGAGAAAAACTCGATCTCTCCATACCAGTTGACGCCAAAGACGTTAAAAAAGAGAATGGACAAAATGCCAATGGTGATGAAAATGGCCGGCGGCGCGTCGGTCCAGTAACTGATAACGGAGGCAAACGCCACCACCTCCACGCAAATGAACATGAGCGACGTGTATAGGTAGATGATGGTCACGGCAAAGCCCATGGCAGGGTCGAGCCACCGCGCCGCGAAGTGGAGAAACGAGCCCTTGATGGGCAAGTATGTGCACATCTCGCCCACCGCCAACATCAAGGGGTACACCATGGTCACGGCCCAAACAGCAAAGCCAATGAAAAGCGCGAGCGAGCCCGAGGTCATTAACGGCGTCTTCAAACCCACATAGAGGCCTGTGCCGATACTCTGGCCAATGATCATCAACGACACATGGCGCGTCAGTAATTTTCGCTTGGTGGTGCCGTACTTGTCTGCGTCATACAAGTCGTCAAAGTCATCTGCATTTGAGGCGATCAAATGGCGGTTGGGCAGAGCTAGCTGCTCAATATCCACTTTAAACAGCTGCTTCTCCTTGAGAGAACTAGTAGACATGCTGAGTGGAAGTGTGCTGGGATGAAAATAATGGGGGTCCCCTCCGAGTGGGGGACCGCAGCATATATAGGCGATGCATCAAGAGTGCGCTAAGAATTGGGCGTATGATGCAAGATAAGCGGGGTATGTGCAGGCCCGCGGTAAGGAGGATTGTCTTATCATTGGAACAAGGTGCAGCGGCCGGGGGCAGGGGGTAAGGCGGCTAATCAGACGTTGCATTAGCGGGACAGGTTATGCTTTGGAATTTCTTGGGAGGCGGTTTTGTCGGATGCCCCAAGATTTCAGCCCCAAGATTTCAGCCCCAAGATTTTGATGATTCTCGAGGATTTTCTGTGGACTTGAGGCTAATGGGAGATACGCCAGTGCGGGCCCATTGCGGGCGGAAAAAAAGGTTAAGATCCAAACATGGGCCTGTACACAGAGCGGTGGTCGGTTGGGATAGATTAGAAGTTTTTTTCGGAACCACTGGGTTTAGCTCGTTTGCTTCATTCTGGGAAGCCGTATTGAGCACCGGCGAGGACAGATCAAGACAATTCGGACATAATTGGGGACAGACGGAAGACAGATTGGAACGGATTGGGGCTCAAGGAACACATGACGGGCCAGTGGTACACAGTAAAGCCAGGCAGGCCACCTGCAGGCCGAGGCGGGCCCAAAGAGGAAAATAGGTCACGACGTCGTGGGCTCAGAGGCCTGGCGCATGCAGGATTTTGTCGCCGAGTGTCGAGCACTGAAAAACCGCTAAGCTGGGAGGGGACATGCGTAATGTCGGGTAACGGATGCCGTGATTTGCTCAATATATGCACAACCCATCGCACTATATACAGTGCATCTCAACAAGTGCAGTGCGCAAGCGTCTTTTTTGGTTTTTATGGACAACCAAGAAATTTCGGCGCACGGCTTTTGAGTATGGATTTCGGGGCGGCTTTTGGGAGGGGTAGGGTCTGCATTCACTGAAAGGAGCCTGGTCGAAGTGGGAGCACCAAGTAAGTGAGCCACGGGGTTATCACGTGGAGCAGAAGCGTGGATGGCGGAGGCGGCCGGGCGAGCGAAGATTTCACTGGCCACCAGCAGTGGTAACGCGAACAATGAGCAGTCCCCATTACTGGAGTCAAAAGGCCACAAACTGCAACCGTCATGATCGCCGTTCGTCCCATGTGCATGGAGTAAAGGGGCTGTAATTTGACCTTCAATAATAGCATGTTTTGCCCGCCACCACAGACCTGGCCCGAGCGGCCTCTTTATATATCCACCGTCTCTGTTTGTGACACAACAGCTGTATGCAACTCTGTTTCATGTTCAATCTGCGCGACCAAGCAGCCAGGCAAGTCCCAAGAGGTCATGTGCACTGGGCGACATTTCTGGTGCAGCCGAGCACCACCTCAGATTTACTGCAACCTCTTGGATCACGACCCGATAAGCTCGCATCGGCAGTGCTTATACCTTATTGGTGCATACAATTGGTGAAATTGCCATGCGCGCAAACTATAGTAGACATTATGAGCGGCGGCGTAGTGCATACAGTGCACATGGTGCAGGTAGCGGGGGCAGCTGTTATAGTGCATTCTGTTACTACTGCAACATCACCACCTTCCCATCCCAGCTAAAAAATATGATACAATCACTGGCAGGATGCTACAATTACCAAGACCATCACTACATGTACATCATGTGACTACTCTGCCCATTGGTGCCAACACTGTAAGTTCCATGCTTGGCCAGACCCACCGCTTGCGCAGGAACTTTCACTTACATGTGCGGTCAAAGCCGGGTCATCGAGCCGTCTCTCTCGAGCCATCTCTCTCGTTAGAGCCGGATTCAGACGCAACATAAACCCGATTTACAACTTCTGTCACAAGGTCCCCAATGCCTCGATTTGCCGGGCCACTTTGGTCTGTTTTTGTACAACTCAGAATGATTCCGTTTGACTGGTTTCATCACCAATTTCATGTGATTGAGTAGCGGCCGGACTTGGTGTTATGGCAGATCGTGTTTGTTTCTGTCCTTTCTTAGTATATCAATCTATGGCTGTGAATGCAAATCTTGCAAATTCACAATTAAAGCGCGGGGCGGTGGGTGCCTTTTATATCTTTCCCGGACCTGCACATGGTCATGCGCCCCCTGGCGTTACTGCTTGCCCCAACATATCCATATATAAATAGCTACAGTCTGAGTATTCGATAAAATTGGTAGGTTATGAAAGAGGGGAAGGTGATAGAGGGGGGAATGTGATAGAGGGGAAGGTGATAGAGGGGAAGGTGATAGAGGGGAAGGTGATAGAGGGGGGAATGTTATAGATGAGGGAAGGTGAAAGAGGGGAAGGTGAAAGAGGAGAAGGTGAAAGGGCGGAAGGTGATAGAGATGGATTACATTTTCACCAGATTCGGGTGTTTATGGAGAACGCCCCCGGACGGATGACTCAGGTGGGGTACTAGAACATCCTCCTTGCCGCTCCCGGTCTCCCTAGTGTGGTCTTTTCTACAACATGAGTGACGGCGGATGATCTCCTCACCGTCGTGCACGGTCAAAACAGGTGGCGTGTTCTGAAATGAGACCCAGAATAATGGGACGGAGCGGGCCCTAAGTGATCAGGATGACCAGAACCAAGCAGTTGATACCCGCAAAATCCACACATCTTTCTAAGCCGCAGAATTTCTTTAAAGTCTAACAGATATTGCTATAGAAGGATACTGACTTCAGTCAGGGTACAGCACAGGAGTGCAGACAGTGACAGTGCAGACAGTGACCGTGACAAATTGCAGGCCAGGACTCAGACCAGTCACAAAATTGTTCGCTTAGCCACCATTCGAAACCGGAAGTTTTTCTCAAGGGCAAATGGACCGAAAGGCACAGTGCCTCACATGCATTATCTTACTCCACACTATACACCACATAGTGCCAATTATGACACCGAATTAGTGGCCACTGGCCCCATTTCAGACCCCAATTCAGACCCCAGACCACAATTCAGACCCCAGGCCCCATTCCAGTCCACTACCCCTAGCTGACGCTATCCAAATTGACCATTCTAGACCTACACGCGACCCTACACGCACTCCCTTATCTAGGCGGGAACTCCCTCATAGATAAAAGCCACCTGGTATCTGATAAGTGATGCAAGCCAGGCTTGGCACGAGATTATTCCACGGCAAGGACGCAGAAAGCTTCTATAAACCCGCTAGTCCTAATGAGGAAATTTCACCGCAGAGACTACGGAACTAGGTTCTTGCCCCAGCCTCTGGACATGCGTACGGTTGGTGCGCCAGATGCGTGCAGTTTTGGCGCGGATTTGGAATATATGGATGGGAACTGCATACAACGAGATGTGCATATAAGGGCTTGCACACGAGTAGGTGTAGTGTCTATTACAACGCTTGGAGTCTGTAGTGTATACAGTGATATTTGCCAGTGAATGCATACAGGCAGAGGGAAAGATAAGAGATGTACCAACATAGAGGCGCAAAAGGTCCTGCATACGCTTTTAGACCGGAAGGCCTAGCCAAACGAGCGTTATCTTTGGGCCTCGCCAGATGAGGCAAGAGCTTTCTTGGCATTTTGAGCAAGAAGCAGGACACAATGCGAAATGCCTTGAATGGCGCGCCAAGCTTTTTTCTTTCCGCGCGAGATAAAGCACTTGTTCGAGGATCCATGCATGTGCAGGACTGCCCCATCGAGCAAGCAGTTACAACTTGCGCGATTGGCCGCTTCGACGCTGCGTGGAAGCCAAGTGTAGCATGCACCGGGATGCGTGGGAACGTCTAGGGCAGAGTTTTCTCGGCAGCATGAGTCTCGGCAGCATGAGTCTCGGCAGCATGAGTCTCGGCAGCATGAGTCTCGGCAGCATGGGTCTCGGCAGCATGGGTCTCGGCAGCATGGGTCTCGGCAGCAAAACTCCCTGCAGCATAAGTCTCGGGTAGCATAATTTTCGGGTATCATAGGTTACAACATATGTCTCGTAACATAGGTCTTGGACAGTGCAGACTCGTGGCAGCCTCCAGATTTGAGCCTCGTAAATCTCGGGCGGCGCCACGCGCGTCCGCAGCCACTTCCGATATCTGTCCGTGCTAAAACTGGCGAGTATGCGGGCCTTTGCTTGCAATTTCTTGCGGCAATTCCGAGGTGTGAGCGTGACCGCCACGAGGTCCGGGTGTGACCGCGGGGTGGACATGTTGTACGAAACCCGCCCCACATACACCCGTACATCCCTGGGCTTATCTTCCATTTTCACCGCAATTGCACGCCGAGTTCTTCCTCCGAAACTGGTTTCGCGGGAAATGTATCTGCCGAGTATACATGCGGCTATCTGAACAACGAATATAGCGAGTACCTTACATGGCCAGCGGTGGCCCAAGCAAAACCGGGGTAGGGCCCGTATAGGAGCCGTGTCCCACTATATGCAGGCCAGACACCGCCCCACACCAAGATTCCCAAGTGCTGGGCCCCGCACGGCAAAGCACCAGGCCAGTGACCCCAGCGCGGTGATACGGTATGCGGCTCAAAATGTGCGCCTTAAGGTCGTATATACACACCTCATCTCGAGGGCCCACCGCGTGCATATACGCATACGCCCCACCGCGTGCATTGCATGACTTAGCGACTCTTATCTACGCCAGGCCATCGTCAAAACGCCGTGGCCAGTAAGAAGCTCCGAAAAGGGTAGAGGCCGACGTCGGGAAGCCACTGGAAGGAGCACACCCCCGGAAATGCCTGAAGAGAAGTAAAGTGTCCGTCGCACCAGGGAGCCTAGCCCCGCCCCGCCCCGCGACCGCCTCCCCGGGACCGCCTCCCGGCGCGGTGGGGACCTTGACATACATGGCATTCAGGCAAGCGGAGATGCATGCGAGCCTGCATGGAGAGCCAGCGTGCCAGCGTCCCCATGCACGCACATGCAAGCGCTCAGCTCCAGGACTTTACCCTCCCACACTAGTTGGCAGGATATATTGACAGCATTCCCGGCGCCTGGCGCGAAAGCCTACAGTTTTGTTCTTCTCCCGCTTCTTTTTTCCCCCTTCTCTTCTCCACACATTCAGTCTTCTCTACCATGGCTGACCTAGAGAAAAATCTAGACTACGACGATGTGCTCTCGCGCCATACTGCAGAGTACAACCTCTCAGTGCAAATGTCCAACCCCCAGCTCCACCAGCAGGTGGAAAAGGGCCAGGAGTTGAAGAAGGCCTTGGAGGCCCGCCACTTGTCCATGATTGCCATTGGCGGTGCATTGGGTACAGGATTGTTGATCGGAACCGGCTCGGCGTTGAAGTCCGCCGGCCCGGGCGGTGTGTTCGTGTCCTACTCCATGATTGGCTTTGTTGTGTTTATGGTGCTCAGCGCGTTGGGCGAGGTGGCCACGTTTGTTCCCTTGGCCGATGGCTTTGCCGGCTACCTCACGCGGTACGTGGACGAGGCGCTCGGCTTTGCGTGCGGCTACATCTACTTGATCAAATACTTGTTGCTTCCTGCCAACCAGTTGGTGGCCGGGTCGTTGGTGATGTCGTACTGGGTGCTGACGGAGCGCGTCAACCCCGGGGCGTGGATCGCCATCTTCTTGGTTGTGATTGTGTTGGTGAACATTTTGGGCGTCCGGTTCTTTGGCGAAATTGAGTTTTGGTTGTCGTGCTTGAAGGTGCTCACATGTATCGGGCTCATTATTCTCTTGCTCGTGATTGCGTTGGGCGGCGGGCCCACCAAGCACCGGTACGGGTTCCAGTTCTGGCGCAACCCGGGCGCGTTCAACACCTACAAGGAGGCGGCCCGTGACATTGACATTGGCGGGTCCAAGGGGCGTTTCGTGGCGTTCCTCTCGGTGCTTGTGACGTCCATCTTTGCCTACACTGGATCGGAGTTGGTGGGCATCACCTTCGCCGAGTGCGCGCGCCCGCGCCAGGCCATTCCCAAGGCCATCAAGTTGACCTTCTACCGGATCTTGGTGTTCTACGTGTTGTCGGTGTTGCTCTTGGGAATGTGCGTGTCGTCACGCGACCCGTTGCTTTTGAGCAGTTCGGGCACGTCGGCCTCGGCGTCGCCCTTCGTCATTGCCATTGCCAATGCGCGCATCGGCGGCTTGAACCACGTGATCAACGCGTGCATCTTGATTTTCGTGATGTCGGCGGCCAACTCCGACCTCTACATCTGCTCCAGAACCATTTACGGGCTTGCGGTGGCGGGTTACGCGCCCAAGTTCTTTGCCAAGACGAACCGCATGGGTGTGCCGTACTACGGCATCTTGCTCGGCTTCCTCTTCTGCTGCTTGGCCTTCATGACCGTGGACTCGTCGTCGGGTGAGATCTTCACCTACTTTGTCAACATGGTGTCGTTGACGGGATTGATCACCTGGGCCTGCATTCTCTTGCTCCACATGCGCTTCATGAAGGCCTTGAAGGCACAAGGCTTTGACCGCAAGCGCGACCTTGCCTACCGCTCGCCTCTTCAGCCCTACGGCACCTACGTGGCCTTTGTCGTGACGGTGTTCATCATCCTCATCAAGAACTACACGGTGTTTTTGTCGGGCCTGGGTGGCTTTCCTTACAAGACGTTCATCACGGGCTACATTGTGCTCCCAGTGTTTTTCATTGCGTACATTGGCTACAAGTTGGTGCACAAGACCAAGTTCCTCCGCGCGCACGAGATTGACTTGAACACATACAGAGACGTGGTGGATGCCGAGGAGGAGAAGTTCCAGGCTCGTGACGAGGAGGAGCGTGCCATCAGAGATGCGCAGGGTAACCCCAAGGATGTCAAGTGGTTTTACGAGAAGGCGTTTGGCTGGATCTTCTAGGACTTCTCTCAATAATAATAATAATAGACTACCAGAACTGCGGGCATCTCCACAAGGAGGCCATTTAGCCTATTGGCCCCCAGCCAAGGATGTGTTACCCGAGACAAATGACAAGTACCAAGTATGCCTGGAGGTGAGTCATGGGCTCCTACTTGATGTCTGCTATCATTGTGCCACCCGACTTGATGCGTGACCAGGCACAGCACTGCACTGATAACTCCCTTGGGTGTTCCTGGGTGGCGCACTACCCAGGGTGGGTCTGACAATCACTAGGAACACTGCTGGTCCAAGTCTTTGTTCCTGCCAAGTCCTTGTTCCTGCCATGCTGAAACACGTTACTGGTGCAGATTTGGTACTCTATAACCCCAGCGTCCTTCGACTCAATTCTCCTCCACCTGGATCAAGCCGCTTTTTCTGGTATTCTGGGTGCCCGCCAAAATCCGAATAAATCCTCAAGAGGTCCAGTGTCCGTACTGTTTCAGCAATGTTGACCTTTGCAACGTGACTCCTTGGCGCCTCGATTGGACCAACCGGGTTTAGCAAGTCAGAAAGACAACCTTGTGACGTGCGGTCCGCGGGACTGGCGGAGGTGTTGAGTACGAGCTCTATCTTGAGCGAGTCATTCTCAACCGAATCCCCGGCTCCGGTTCAACGAACGTCAATGAGTTTCTTGGCAAGAAGCAACTTGAAACGACTTGCCGATCGGACAACACCAAAAGCGGCACGGAAACGGCCGTCGAGGTGTATGGCTCGGTAGGCTCGAGGGTGTGCAGCCCAAAGGCGTTGGTCCACCAGTGGAAGGTGACGAAGTGGGTGAAGGGCGAACCTGATCTGTGGCTGCCCTGGATCCAGAGCTTGAATGACTAATGGAGGATGCATAGGTGAAACATGGAGAGCGCCATTCACACATTTCACGACTTGTGCAATTGGAACAACGCTAGATGCAGGCATGTGGTCTAGGTGCTATGCAAGTTCCCTTACGGGCTGCCGTGGGCCACATGGGAGTTGCGGGAAAAGATATACAAGGCTAATAATACTCTTATTCGAGCTTAAGAGTATCATTAGCCCTTGCCACACATCACGAAATGATAATACATCAAATGAATGTGAAGACAGCTTTTCTAAACGGAGAAGTACTGGAAAATATTTACATGAAACAAACACCAGGCTATCCCTTGAAGAAGGATAAGCACTCCAAAGAAAGATATGTCTTGAAACTCAAAAAATCCCTATATGGCTTGAAGCAAGCTCCACTCGTCTGGCACCAAGTGATGAATGAAACCATCAAGAAAATGAAGTTTCAACGGCTTATCAATGAGAGTTGCATCTATTGCAAGAAAAGTGGATCTTTAACAACTTTGAGCGTAGCAGAAAGTACAAAAGAAATAATAAGCAGACGCCGCGAGTTGAAACCCACCAAGAATTTCACAAGAGGCATAGCGTCCCCATTATTGGCTTGAGTGATAATCTTATTAAGTCTGGTACCAACGGCAGCCGGATTAGTTAGTGCATGTTCGACTAAGGAGGGAATGATTGTGGAAAAGGAAGACACCATGATATGATGAATCTCAGGAGTGAATGCCCCGCAGGTTTGAGGGGTATCGATTATAAAAGGTCATTCAGCGAGATCCTGCAGACACAGACACGAATATATATGACCAGATGATGATAAAGTTCAAACACTACTACAACCATTATCTAATGAACGGTTCCAGATCATGTGCAGCTTAGAGCCAGGTCATGTGCGGTGAGCTTAGAGCCAGATGGTCTATAAAGGGGAATAGTCCACGATGTCGGTTTCAAAGAATCCCTGCAACACACTTGAGCCTGGGAAACACCGGGACCTTTCGCTCCAAAAGTAAGTCCATGTGTGGACGCTCCAGGCTAGATAAGACTGGTCCGGGCCGCATGAGGCGTGGCGAGGCGAGGGCCTGATTGCACCACTTCCAGCCCCGAATCTGAACAGTTTCCAATCTGTCTTATCCGGAGGCCAAAGTGGCGCCTGAGGCGGCCTTGGTCCTGCATATGAGACCACGACGTTAGTTTGGGTAAAACCACGGCGCTGGCGCCTTCTCGTCTATAATTCGGGGAGGACGGATTGGTCCCGCCTCTCCAGGGGTGTCGGTTCCCGTTGTACGCACGTCGCAAGTTAATTGTGTATCGGTAGCGCTACCCGTTATGGATCGGACAGTTGTTGTTTCATGAATCAGGATTAAATTGGGCGTAGAAACCAAGTATATGAAGAGTTGTCATTCCCTGGAACTTGGAACCATTTTGTTGTATAGCAGACTTCGAGGTCATTATTTTCCAGTCCATGACTCACTCGAAGAGCGTTTGCTTTACTGACAATCAATCAACGTGTTCAATCAGTTTATTCAAGCTGTGGTTCAGCAGAAGATATCAATCGATGTTGCGATGCAGTGTGTCCACCAATTACCTCTGAACATTCGTGATCTCATTGTGCTCAATGAATTGGCTCAACACATGGTGTTCACACCGTAATAAGTTTTCAATCGTTGATCAACGATCCATACTTTAGCCGACAAATTCGTCTCATCTTCTGTACTCCTAATGCATATGATGTCAATGCTCCAGTCACTTGCTTCGGTATATGATCTACTTTTCTTATTGCAGTAGATTCAAATCGGTATATGATCTACTTTCCTTATTGCAGTAGATTCAAATCGGTATATTCGAGAAGATTCAGATACTAGCTTTGCCCTCAGAAACTCAGACCTAGAGTTGTTCAATCTTTAGGCTGTTGAACAGGTATCAACATAATGCTTAGAAAGGAGCAGTGATGATATGCTTAGAAAGGAGCAGCGTTGATATGCTGAGTTATCTATTAACATCAGAGTTAGTAGATGTATGAGGCATATTAATTGATAATTTGCTAACGATACGGGTTACTCTAGAGTTGGCACGTGTGATGAATAAATCAAGGCGGCAGAGTAGAGGCTCAATATGAGAGAACTTGGTATAGTGAAAAATCGAAAGGGTAATGTATACGAGAGCCAACATTAAATAGTGAGAGCTAGTGCGAGAACCTGTCAAGGATGGAAAAAGGTATAAAGCAAAATGAATACATAAAATAACAATTTCGTATGCGAGATGGGACTCATAAAATTATAACTGATATGATATTCAAGGACTTTTCCTTATGTTGATGATATTCAGATACGAATAGCTTCTCCAACTATTTTTCTATATCCGGTTAGGTTCTTTGGTAACGTCAAGTACTCAAATGTATCGTTGATGGCTAAAACAAGGGTCGGCCAACTTACATAGAAAAGACTGGTCTGGTCCTCGTGGGGCCTCATGGCAAGGTGGGGCCTGAATGCACCTCCTTCAGTCGGCATGAGGCGCCTTCTTGGTTCGAAATGGAGGTTGGGACGGCCCGACGCCTCAATCCAACACTTCCCAATCTGAACAATTCATCTAAATTCATCTAAATTCATCTAAAATTCCCAAACGGCTTATTTTGACCAAAGTGGTTTCAGATTGTTCCTGTATCAGACCACATTGCATTTCGAGTGGAAAACACGGCGCTGCACCTGATAGCGTGCAACGGTGCGGTCTCATCCAAGACTCGGAGATGGGAGGGTGGTTTCCTCTTGTATTCGCACGTCGTAGATTGTGGTTCCATGGGTGGCACACTACCCATGGTGGAACACACCTCTTTCAAACCCTTTTAACAATGTATATGAATACTCATTTTAGATTTGGTTGTCGCCGATGTATTGACCACTGCCAAAGCATCATGGATCATGGACCATGGACCATGAACCTTCACCGAAAGTCGTGGATTCACCTATCCGAGGTGAGCAAGCCCTGGGGCCTTCGTTCCTTCGCCATCGGAACAACTTCACCGTTTGAATGCCCCGGCATGCTTAAACATCGGTTTGTCCAAGTCAGACTCTCGGTTGCCGTGCCCCAATGCTTCCCAAGTCCTTGCTGACCAACAATCGTGTTCCGGTGCCGTACCTTGGTGGCCTCTGCAGGTATTGAGATGGTGGGCAACATGCGTGGGGCTTGATATGGCGAGCTTCAACGTTAAGCCACCTGTCCAAATTTGGCCAACAGTCATTCTCGCAAGCAGCTGATCTGTTTGGAGGCTGAAGAGCTACCCCCACATATGTTGCTGACTCACAAACTTGACAAGAGCACTGGCACGGTCGAAACTGCATGGCTCAGGATGTCGGGATGCCAGTCGCCATAGATGGGATAGGTGCACATTCCAGCATCTGGGAAGGGGAGCACGACTTTGACAAACAGCTTCGGCACCAAAAGCGGCGGCACAAGAGCGGTCAGAATGTCCTTAAGCACGCCCAACGGAGGTTCCTCAACTCCAGTGTGGTGAGCTCCGATACAGGGTGCAGGCGCTTTGGAAGACAATCTTCTAATACTTGGAGGCTCACACGAAGAAGCATAAGGCATTTGCGGCGGAGATATAGGCGATTGGAGTCTGCAACCGACGCCCCTCCTTGGGCGCCCCGTTCTAAAGGTGCCGGCTCACGAACATTGAAGCACGTAATGCAATCACCTTAAAAACGAGCCCGAAGACAGGGAAGATCAACATGGGTAAGCGTCAACGGCAATGCGGCTTCTAGACTTGGCCAGTCGGCTTGTTCCAGCCTCGAAGCGTGGCACTGACAAGTGTTTGGCCTTGGGCTATGGACATTAATGTCCTTGATATTCGACTTGAAATCCGCCATGGTATCTTTGTATAGTCTTTGGCGAGTGAAATTGAGTGGCCAAGTTAGCACGCCCAAACATGTCCTGACATCACTTGATCATGATCATCTTCAGCTTATCCGTAGGTCCACCACCGATAATCAGACGGCACTTTGTATATTTCCTGGTGGTCACTTTGAACCAGAGCCCTTTGAGCCAGAGCCATGGAGAATGCAGCCATGAAGGTTGAACAGATTCCTCACCGGTGCGACAAATTGATAGCTTGGGGACAACTGGTCTCGGGCCGGAACATGGGACGAAAGAAGGGCGATTGCCAAGGCATCGATGTCATCACCGAAGAGGGCGTCAGCAAGAAACGCCAATGAGTGACTTATTACCATGTTTGGAGTGAGGAGAGTATCAGGGTCTGGTGGATTCGGCCTCTACACTCCTCAAAGAGCAAATCTTTTTTTGTGGTGTCATGATTCAGCACAGCCCCACTGATTTGTTCACACGATACTCACTGCATAGCACCACCGCCATTTTCGGGGCGGTTGTTACTTCGACTTTGACGATTGCAGACTGATTGTGGTCATTTCTGCCGGTGGATATGGAAACGAATTCGGACTCTGGAAATGAAATTGCACTCTGGAAACGAAATTGCACTCTGGTATTGATCAGACCGGTAATCAGATGGGTATCATCAGAGACGATGGTCTGGCATTTTAATGACTTGCTGGCATTGTCTGAGGGGCTACCAGTGGCTTGGGCAATGATCTCCTGGTAGCGGCTCCAACTTTGGCTCATTATGGAGCCTGGTTCGCTAACTGCTCCTGTACGGCAGAGGGTTTCAACTGCGACCGGCTCAATGCCGGCTTCGATTTGGGAAATATCGGTTCTTCTCTTGATATTTGCCCACCTCTTTTAGGTCTCATGGAGGGTGATCCTTGCACAACATGAGTGACGGCCCAATGAAGGGTTTCGAATTTTCAATTGTACATTTGGATGTACGACAACTGGAACAATGAAATAAGCGGCGGACCCCTAAGAATATGGGCTTGGCGGTGGGAAGTGTTCCAGAGCTTTCCAGTAGTCCTCAAGCTCCGGAACGCCCAGAGTGAATCTCTATGTGGGCAGCCGTCTGGGCAGGCGCATTCCGGTCATTTCAAGCGTTCCGGTCTCTTTTGTCTATTATTGGCCAGAGCATGTTAAAGGAGATGCTTCTTCGCTCTTCGAACTCCATTGCTGACAACTCCAACAATATCCAAGATGTGTCATGTAGACCTTGAAGACGACAAATGATATCACCGCAGTATTAGACTCGGGAAAGTTGGTGGGGGCCGTAGCTCTTCTGGTCTAGTAACGCATGCCTTTACACGACCCATGCATGAGTCAATTGGGACCACATCAATGAGGGTAAATATGAACTTGATCTCGATGCCCCGATACCATTTCGTGCTTGGTTTCACATTTCCTCGGTCAATTCGTGCACCACTTTCTGCTAAGTGAGAAGGGAAGTTCAAGGCTTGCAGGAGATAGTGATGGTTGGCGAAAGCGAGCCACACCACACGAGGTCAAGTTGAAGTTTCTGGCCAAGTTGAAGTTTCTGGCCATGTTGAAGTTTCTGGCCAAGCTAAATGAATTCAACGACAGCGGTATTATGGGCATGGACGACGCGAGGCTGGTGACCATATCAGTTGCCAGTTTACCTCGTTTCCCATAGCCCAAAGCAGATTCACGCTCTTGGAGCAAGGAAGGGCCTGGCCAGTCTAACCCAGTCATGTGGAATCGAGTCACGGAGGCTGGGACAATAGGTTCAAGGCAGCACGAACTTTGACGCAAGCAGTGTTCAATTAATTCCGTCATTGGCATTGGCATTGGCATTGGTCATTGGTCATTCACCAACCAATCATTCATCAATCTTCCATCAATCTTCATTCAACATTCCGTCAAAGACCGGCCGGCTCATCGCCAACAGTCACACCGTTCCCAGCCTCGAACCGCTGAATCGTGCCATTGCTTCATCCGTGTTTCAAGTCAGTCACACCCAGTCAAACACTTGCCAGCGCCAAATCCGCATATTATCAACACGATATCCCAACTGGCGGCCAAGGTGCAGGGCCAATATGCACTGGAGGGGTATTTGAATGACTCGGGTCTAGCGTGGATCAGTCCATGCAGTCCGTTTCCATGCTGCCCCCACTGTCCGTTTCCATGTTGCCCCCACTGTCCCTATCCATGCTGCGCTAGCCACGCACCCAGTGGCGCCGTAGTGGAGCTCATCTCGGTACGGCGCCACGTGACACGCGACGCACTTGAAACATCTCCCCTCACCGCCCACCACCGCCATGAACCCAACCGCCATCCAGACAGCGCCGCTCGTCGGGTCCCCACTAGAACCATTGGACGCTCTCCGTGCGCTGGCCGGCTCTTCACCGCGCGGCGATCCCGCCTCGGTCGACCCGTCCTTGGC
The DNA here is from genome assembly GCA_002370295.1 of Metschnikowia bowlesiae. NCBI lineage: Eukaryota > Fungi > Ascomycota > Pichiomycetes > Serinales > Metschnikowiaceae > Metschnikowia > Metschnikowia bowlesiae. The sequence continues at coordinate 98,755 of NLAK01000014.1, read as the reverse complement.
CCCAGGGCCCACCAACCTGGCGCTCGCCCTGCATCTTCCGCCCAACCTGTCCCACCGCCAGCTCCACCGCATGTCGCCGCTAGAGCATGAAACGGGCCTGTTTCCGCAACAAAACCCCCTGCTAAACTCGCAGCAAAACCCGCTGCTAAACCCGCTGCTCTCCGCGTCCATGCTCCCGTTCCAGGAATCTCAGCTCAAGATCTCGGAATCCGTGCACAAGATCGAGCACGACGTGTCGTCCATGGGCCAGGACTTGGCGTACTTCCGCCATATGCTTGATTTCCAGAACCTGAAGATCGAGAAGCTCACGCTGCTCCTAATAGACCTCCTCCACAATAAGGATGTGTCCGCGATCGTGACCCTGCTCCAGGAGATCCAGACCTCCGGCCCGTTTGGCGTGGATGACCCGCCCGAAGGTGTCAGCGACTCGCTTCTGGACCCCGTGCATGACTCTGCGATGGCGCTGCTCCAGCCTCAGGGCGTCTTGCTGGGCGACATGGACCGCCAGATCCACCAGGTGGCCCAGGCCGCCGTGCGTGCTCAGGCCAAGCCCGACTCCAAGCGAAAGCCCCGCTACAAGGAGAACAATCTGCTTCGCAACCACCTCCTGACCCTGCTCCAAAGCCAATTACAAAGTCTCCAGGGCCTGAACCTCCTGAACCAGGCCCTTTCTCAGAGGCTACCCAAAACGCTACAAAACCAAGGCATCCAGGAGGGCATCCAGGAGGGCATACTGAACCAAAGCCTTCGAAACCAAAGTATTCAAAACCAAGGCATTCAAAATCAGAGTATTCAAAACCAAGGCATTCAAAACCAAGGCATTCAAAACCAAGGCATCCAAAACCAAGGCATCCAAAACCGAAACATCCAAAACCAAGGCATAAACCGAGGCATTCAAAACCAAAGCATCCAAAACCAAAGCATCCAAAACCTGACCCAAAACCAACCGTTGCGCAACTCCCCCCTTCAACATCAACAGCTCCAAAGCCATCGCAACCACCAGAACAAGCTGAATGATCTCGACCAGTCACCACCACCGCTTCTGCACCATCACATCCAATCGCATCCCGACAACCTGCCCCGAATGCTAGACCAGCAACTACAGGAGCAGCTGATTCAAGACGAGCTTGGCCATTCGTCTGGCCCCCAGCAGGCTCAGGTGAAGCCGGACGACGACCAGGACCTCAGTACAGACGAAAAGGACATGTCTGTGGTGTCCATGCCGGGGCTCGAGGTGGTGAACATCAACGACATTGGTGGCCGCAAGCGCCCGAAGGTGGAGATCGACTTCCTCCACAACCCCATGACCGTCAAGGAAATCTACGATGAGTTCACCAAGGGCTTCCGCGGCCAGCCGCCTTTGCGCGAGATGGATGAACGCTTTGGGAAGCACCAGTGGAGAGGCGATTCCCGCTCGAAAGAGTCCAAGCGCTTCCAGAGAAGAAAAAAGTTGTGCGACGCCATCGAGAGAGGCATGGAAAAGTATGGCAAGTCGCAGGAAGAGATCATGAACTACATTGAGGAGTTCAGAGGCGACAAGTCGCTCACCTGGGTCATGAACGGCCACTTACCCAATGACTTGTTGGAGTAGCCAGAGGGCGGCACGTGGCCCGGGGTTTTGCTCCATCACACCTCTAATGACCATTATGATTTTTTTTACCATGGATTCATTTTATTATGAATTGTTTTTACCATGGATTCATTTTATCATGGATTCATTTTACCATGGATTCATTTTACCATGGATTCATTTTACCATGGATTCATTTTACCATGAATTCTTTTTACCATGAATTTTTTTCCACCAGCGGAAATCAAAGAACTACCGCCGACACGCAAGCGCGACATTGCCGAGACATTTTCGCAACCAGCGGGCCGTCACGTGCCGCAACCATTGGGCATTCACGTGCCGCAACCAAGCGGGTCATCACGTGCCGCAACCCCGGGCCGTCGGGTGTCGCAAGCAACGGCCGTCACCTCCCCTATTTGTGGGATTCGCCGTAGGCCGGGTAACGGACTGCCAGCGGAGTATGTAGAAGAGGTCAGGGGTGTATACTAAAAATCACCGATTTGGTGGTCCGCCCTCGGCCGAACCGGTGGAACGTTCCAGAAAGTTCCACGGGCCGGTCGGGTAACCCGCGAAAAATTTCCCTCTGACTAGTTATACCGCGAGTTCGCCTGCCAAAACTTCTCTCAATTCACTACACATCAATGTTGGCTGCCAAGAAAAACTGCCTGAATGCCGCTAAGCGGTTCGTGCGTTTCCAATCATCTGCCCCAAGTGGACCTGTCATCGGTATCGATTTGGGTACCACCAACTCTGCTGTTGCCATCATGGAGGGCAAAGTCCCCAAGATCATTGAGAACTCGGAAGGTGGCAGAACCACTCCCTCTATTGTTGCTTTCACCAAGGAGGGCGAGCGGTTGGTTGGTATTCCAGCTAAGCGTCAAGCTGTCGTCAATCCAGAAAACACTCTTTTTGCCACCAAGAGATTGATCGGTAGAAGATTCGAGGATAAAGAGGTTCAGAGAGACTTGAGCCAGGTTCCATACAAGATCGTCAAGCACGAGAATGGTGACGCTTGGATTGAAGCTAGGGGCAAGTCCTACTCTCCTCCCCAAATCGGAGGGTTTGTTTTAAACAAGATGAAGGAGACCGCCGAGTCTTACCTCAACAAGCCTGTTAACAACGCCGTTGTTACCTGCCCTGCGTACTTTAACGACGCTCAGAGACAGGCCACCAAGGATGCAGGTAAGATTGTTGGCTTGAACGTCATGAGAGTGGTGAATGAGCCAACCGCCGCTGCTTTGGCATACGGTTTGGAGAAGAATGACGGTGAGGTTGTTGCTGTGTTCGACTTAGGTGGAGGTACCTTTGATATCTCTGTTTTGGACATTGGCGCAGGTGTTTTCGAGGTCAAGTCCACCAACGGTGACACTCACTTGGGTGGTGAGGACTTCGACATTGCCGTTGTCAGAAACATCGTTGAGACCTTCAAGAAGGACTCTGGCATTGACTTGGAGAAAGACAGAATGGCCATTCAAAGAATCAGAGAGGCTGCTGAGAAGGCCAAGATTGAGTTGTCTTCCACCGTTTCCACCGAGATCAACTTGCCATTTATTACTGCTGACGCCTCCGGTCCTAAGCACATTAACCAGAAAATCACCAGAGCTCAGTTTGAGTCTTTGGTCGAGCCCTTGGTCAAGAAAACCGTCGAACCTTGTAAGAAGGCATTGAAGGATGCCGGCTTGAACACCTCTGACATTTCGGAGGTTATCTTGGTTGGTGGTATGTCTAGAATGCCCAAGGTTGTTGAGACTGTGAAGTCGATCTTCGGCAAGGAGCCCTCGAAGGCTGTCAACCCAGATGAGGCAGTGGCCATGGGAGCTGCCATTCAAGGTGGTATCTTGGCCGGTGAAGTCAAGGATGTGGTCCTTTTGGACGTGACACCTTTGTCTTTGGGTATTGAGACTATGGGAGGAGTGTTTGCCAGATTGATCTCCAGAAACACCACCATCCCAGCCAAGAAGTCGCAAATCTTCTCCACGGCCTCTGCAGGACAAACCTCCGTCGAGATCAGAGTGTTCCAGGGAGAGAGAGAGTTGACGAGAGACAACAAGTTGATTGGTAACTTTACCTTGTCCGGCATCCCACCTGCACCAAAGGGTGTGCCACAGATTGAGGTGTCCTTTGACATCGACACCGATGGTATCATCAAGGTTTCAGCTCGTGACAAGGCCTCTAACAAAGACGCCTCCATCACCGTCGCCGGCTCTTCAGGACTCTCCGACGCCGAGATTGAAAAGATGGTGCAGGACGCTGAGAAGTTTGCTGAATCTGACAAGGCTAGAAGAGAAGCAATTGAAAACGCAAACAGGGCCGACCAATTGTGCAACGACACCGAGAACTCTTTGAACGAGTTCAAGGAGAAGATCGACCAGGCCGATGCAGACAAGCTCAAGGAGCAAATCGCATCCTTGAGAGAAATTGCCGTCAAGGCACAGGCCGGTGAGGAGGTGGACGCCACCGAGTTGAAGACCAAGACCGAGGAGTTGCAGAACGAGTCGTTGAAGGCATTCGAGAAGTTGTACAAGAACAACGAGAGCAATTCCGAGGACTCCTCCGAGCCTAAGAATTAAAAGAGGCCGACCCTAGGCCGAGAGGCAAAGAAGCAGATTAGGGGCTTGATCTTCCTGTATATATATCTCTAATCATGATGAATGTGTTTAAGCATGCAGATTGGCCCAGTAGTGGAGAGTTAAAGCCGTCCAGGCTCGTGCTCCTTTGTAGGAGAATCATTGATCTTGTATGAACGTAGCTAGAAGAGCTTCTTTCTACACGTGCGCTACACCACGTGATGTAGCAACGTGATCGGAGTAATAAAGGGAGGCGAACTGCGCGGCAACACAATTAAATTAAACAAACCAATGATTCTAATGAACGCCTTGCGTGGAATTTAGAACAATGGGGTGGTGTACTGTTGCCTCAGAATGGCAGCTGATTCTTCACTCTCAAGTCTTGCCTCATTTACTGGGCCTCATTTACTGCATTGGGAGTTGCATTTGCAGCCAAGGCTCAACGGGGGTCAACGGCGGTCACCCAACGGATTTGGATTTGGTTCAATTGGTTCATTTTGGTATTTACCTTGTCCAAAAGTATCAAAACCAGCGCGCCAAGAGGGCACCACACTAACGGATTCAACAAACCATCACACCCAGGGCTTCCCCCTTCGCATCTCCTCAACAAACGACGAAGTGTTCAACCCCAATTTTACCTGTTGAACTTTTGAAAGCTTAATCTGGAAGGGAGATTCGCCTGCACTCGGTTGGGCGTTGGGCGTTTCAGTCCCAACCAAGAGCCAAATGACAAGTACGAACTGGCAGGTATGTTGCCCTGCATACAACGAGTATGGATTGCAGCGCTTAAAAAAGCAAGTGTGGCTTGAGTCGCCTTGTTCGTGGTTTGATCAATCAGTCTTGAAACTTCGTGGTGCGCTGGTCAGAAAAGGTTTGAAATCGCTAGACGTTGGGCGTTCCAGCTTTTGATTTTGGCGTGCCCCGCTCCCTGATCCTTTCGATATGCCTGTGTTTAGCAGTGCTTGGCGAATACACTTTTTGATTCCTCCAACTAGCGTGAGGTTAGAAAGCACGGGTGATCCAGATTTTTGATTACCATCATCATTAACTGCAGGAAACCGTGCTAACTATCTGCGCCTTTGATGAGGTAATGCAGTCACCTCATTATTCAAGAAGTAGACTAGGATTATAATGTAATGTCATGTCCACGCGTGAGAAGCTCCGGCATCCGCCCCGCAGCCCTCAGAGATTTTGCACCCACTGGTCGTGCGCTACCCACATTAGGTGTAATCAAGGTTGTCGGTATATCATAACGAATTTGACCCAATAGCCGGTGCTGCGAGATTTTCTTCAAACCTCATTTGTAGGAAAGTGAATGGGGAAATCTTGATGATCGAACATAGCAAATGAGAGCGAGGCTGGATTTAGGAACGGCAAAGAATGAGTGCAGTCGTGAAGATAGGTAATTCCATCTCTTACCTTCTAACAATCAAGATTCTTGCCTTCTGAACATTCCAGCGATTCAACCAAGAGAAGTCACCGTCAAACAAATTTATCAAGTCAAGAAAATTAGTATGAGAGCCTGGTCAGACTTTAAACTCTCCAGTCTCAGGTGTTCCTGCAGAATGAAAAGCGCACCAAACGGTGCTTAAGGGCTCTTATAGCTTAATTGACAATAGGCCCTTTTTCATAAACGTGGATTTAGCGAGGAAAGGAAAAAATTGGCAGTCAATGGGCCACCACATTGCGAAGGAAATTCATGAAGCCGGTAGCGAAAGCTCTTTTGACACGTTGAACTAGGCCATGTTCATGAGAAAAGGCCATGTCAAGGCTTAAAGACTTATAACCTGGGAAGATATTGGGTAAGACAGTGCGAGCTCACAAAGATACCTTAGATATGTCATATGGTTTCGAGTAGTCTTTGATAACCATCCTGAACATCCATAGCAATCTGATGATAGCATACTTTTCTAGCCTTGGTAGAAGAAACCAACGGAGATGTCGCGGCTTCTGATGGGACTTTCACATGCGATAAGACGCTGCAAAGTATCTTTTCAAGATTTATGTTACCGATATTCTTGATTATTTGGATTTCCACCTGGGTTGTACCAGAAGCCCAAACAGCTAACTCGATGTGTTATGAGGGTTCATTGCGGTGATCTTTCCTGGAGGGTAGTGGGATTTCAACATTCAAGTTTAGCTGCTTCTAGCCTTGCTGTTCGATTCATTGCTCCACGGATTTCAAGAAAGTCCATGGTGGCTGCAAACCGCTGATGCTAGGTAGGGCCATGATATCTTGTGCGCCGAAGCACAAATAAGTCCGAAATCCAGCGGGAGCATGCCACTGTACTTTTCCCAACGGACGCTTTTACATCCTGATTCATCAAGACATGTTTTGATCGAAAAGACGAGGACCTGGCTGCGGAATCCAAGGGCGAAGGCTCGCGGTTATATATACCTCGAGTTCATGCGGTTCTGCATAAACATGAAACACATGCACGCCATGTCTAGGCGTTACCCGCTCGTGACACCTTGCACCTTAATCTTCTACATAAATACTGACTTGACCTGCTCCCTTTTCTTTTCGGTTGCGGACATGACGAGTGGAGGCTTGCTGTTTCTGTACGATGGGCGTTAGCCAAATCACTTAGGGCCTCCGTGGGTATGAGTGGGAGACCAAGTGTGAAAATGGTGCTGCAAACTTGTTGCCAAAGGCGGTCTCTGGACAGAAGCTCCGGGAGTGGCGGTGAAAAGCAATTGGCTGGAGAAATTCACTACTCTGAACAGAATTTGAGAGCACCATTGATGATTGCCTCTCTAATACTCAAAATGCATGAGCTTACTGCTCCAGTTGCGGCTTAGCACCAGCTGCGTTTATAAGGGGCAGTCATTGTTAATTCTCAAGCCGTTTCTAACAGCGCCACGATCAAAATTTAATAATGCAGCCACTTTTCAGGTCTTGCATCTAACTTGTGATTAATGGGTCAATTCTTTGTGCAGTCGTAGCTTCTTATAGGAGCATGCATTTTATTGAGCCATGGAACAGATTTGGCCGTGAATACCCGGAGAAGTTTCAGAAGGCTTTACTCATTCAGCAGGTGAGCTTGGATCCAAAGAGCCATTCGAGCTCTAAACACTTTCAAAAAGGGAAGATATTCAAAGCACCTTTTTACGACAACCAAAATTCTTTTTGTTCTAAATGTGCTTTTCGTTTTCTATGGAAGATAGTGTATGCCCTGGTACCCCGCCCGGAGGCTAGAACTTGACAATATTCGAACGCAAAAAATAAGGAACTCAAGATTATCCGCTGTATAAGATCTTCGAAATTATCGGGCTGATCGATTTGGTCTACAGAGCCGACCAGGTGACCTAGGGGGAACGCTATTGAGACTCTTGATAGCTCCGAGAAGTGCATTAATCATGATGGAACCCATGACGACTGTTTATGCCAGGCTTTGGAGGATCCGCAATGCTTTCGGGACTGCTAAAAGCTTTTAATAGCATGAGCAAGCGATTCCACACAACAGATTGACCTTCGGCCCGGCGATACAACTGTTTGACCGGGTCCATGCAGACTCGGTCGATCTCGGACCGAGAAAATAACAAGAAACGATACATCACACGCATGGGTACAACGAACAAATACTTACGAGTTTGTTACAGCGTGAAGCTACCTCTCACTTTGTCTGCGCTCATAATGTCACGCTGAATTTGAAGGGGGAGATTCCCAATGTGTTTTTTTTACTGTCTCAAGGCCCGAATTCGTTTCGTATGCGGTGAGTGGGCATCAGATGTGCCGTTTGGAGAGAAGGTGATTTCTAGAGTTACCTAAAAGAAATTTCACTTACTATACACTTACATGGGAACTATACAAAGGGCTCACGAGCTCTGCGGCTTTTTCGAAGCTCGCTGTGAGCCTTGGAGATACACTGACAATGAGCAAGACTGCCAGAGGTTCACCACATCATAATCTCTTCATCGTGACTTGATGTAAGCACGACTTGAAAGAGACCACAACCATGGCTTGGAAGATTGATACATGCTGCACACATGACCATGTGGCAAATTAGTGCTCATTAAAGGGCCACGAGTATACGATGAGCTCGTACCGTGCAATTCATGCACCCTCAAGTTTGTCCGCAGAGGTTGCTAGATATTCCGGGTGATCTGGTTATGAGATACGTGGAACCCTGGATGCTGGAGCTGTACATGGAGCTCTTGTCGGTGTTCGTGCGTTTTGGCACGGCCGCACGCCGGCACACTGTTCCGTACCGCTCCAACACTGTATGCTGTGGATCAACAAGGATATTGCAAGAAGCTGCAGGATTGGAACTGGTGTACATGGAATGCAGCGCCGCGGTGCTAGACTCGGGCTCGGACTCGGTCTTGGATAAGGTATCGTCCGACAAAAACTCCTCGGAGTCATAGCTGAGCATGTCACCTAGCATTGAACGGCGATTAAGGACCTTTTGGAATTCCAGCACATTGTCGTCATCGAATCTGGAGGAGATGGAGTTTGTTTCAGACGACCCAATGGACGTTGCATACTCAGGGCTTTCGACGACTTGTTCGGTGCCGTCCATCAAGCCCTCGGCCTTGCTTGACATGGCGCTAGGTAAGCGAGGCATGTTAGGCTCCAAGGAGGTAAGGCTGGAGAGCTGGTTTCGTGCCACGGCCAGTTTGCTACCAAGCGTGGAATGTCTCAGCAAAATCTCCGAAACAATGTCGTCTGAATGGCGGGCGAAAAACTCCGGCACCGGCTCGTTGGCAAGAAGCGTTTGGAAGAGAAAGATTTCTTGCCTCAAGCGAATCCGCTGCAGCAATACATTGGCGAGGTATGACTTCCATGCGCCCTTTAATTGCTCTTCGGAACCACTTGCAGCCGGGACATGTGAAGAAGCCGGGTCATGCGCAGAAGCAGGGACATGTGAAGAAGCCAAGCCCTGTGATTGCGGGTTTTCCCTTGAGGTCCAGTCGCTTGGCTTTTGCAACATTGCAGCCGGGGTAATGCACCTATGGGGAGGTGGAGGCGGAGCTGAGCTTACTTCGGAATGCTCGATCAGCGATGGATGGGCCACGGGTTGCGACAACTGTTGCTGTTCTTCGAGATATGTGGACAAGTGGTTATACTTGCCGAGCCTCTCGTTGCAAAGGTCTGATACCCGAGGGTCGCCGGCAGCCCCGGCCGATCTTTTCAAGTCCTCAGTCAAGCGATCCACTGGCTGTGCACCCGTGAATGTGGGGTTTTCGAGAGGACCCAGAATGAGGGCCAAGTTGCGCCGCACGGACGGATTCTTGGGGTTGGACCGCTTCTTGCGGACCAACGTACGTCGCTTCATCTTTACCGTTGACGTGGCCCGTTTGGGAGCGGCCGAAAACGTGAAGGCGGCGGCAAGCCTTCGTTTAAGCCGCTGGTACAACTGACGCATATACATGCGGATCTGGCGCGTTTTGCCGGTGTATCGGATTGCCTTTGCCCGCTTCAAGGACGACGCGGTTTCTTCACAGCTGCCTGGATTCACGGACGAGCTGTTGTTCCGAGATGACACTCTTGCTCGAGAGGTCAATCTCCGCCTGAGAGATCGGCCGGCCCACCCAGGACCCGAGCCTGCCCGGTTTGCCCTAGGCTTCGTGGAGAAAATAGTGGCCTGCGAGTCCATCAGATTGGAGATGTCCCTGGTCAAAGCCAGGCGCTTTTGCTTTTCTCTGGGTTCTGCCTCGCCGTTCCCCGGATTTGGGGCGTGTTGACGACCGCCAGTTTGGGAAGGATCCAGCGGAACAAGATGGTTCACAGGGCTTTTCGGGTGGAGGGTGGCCTGGTCTGTGATGAATTGGGAAAACCGTGGAGGCACTTGGTTGAGAGAGGTGCGCTTGAAGGAATGGCCGGTGGCCGATCCTTTCCCGCCCAGCGATACGCCCAGCGTGCCCAGCCTGAGGGTGTGGCCGGTCCTGCTCTCCAGTCTTGCGAGCATGCCCGAAGTGTTGACCAGTTGGCTATAATTGGAGATGTTATAATAGGGGAGCGAGATTTCAACCAGCTCCGGCAGCTCGGTGTGGTCAGTCTGGATGAGCAGATCAGACCGCTTGTCGTGGTATGGGATGTCTGACTCTTGATCATCCGGCTTGTCTGAAAATCCCATGGCGCCTGGGTTTCCCAAAGTGTCTCGCATCATCACAGGAGAGGTTTCTGATGGACTCGGTGGGACCTGCGAGCCCCGATAACCAGAAGGGATTTTATTACCGGAGCCATCGCCAAAACCTCTTGCAGCGCCATCCGAGCGACCCGCGCCCCAATTCATCGTCTGAATGCGGTGGTCAAAACTCAGAGAATGACTGGCGTTTTGGTTCTGTTTGTGAAAGTGATACCTTGAGATATGCGTTTCAGACTCCAAAGAGTGGCTTTCGGAATTGGAGCTCTTCACAGAATTTTCCTCAGGCGATACATCATCGGCCATATAATGCCGCCAAACTATGGACAGTTGGCTCATGGTCAATGAGAAAGGGCCTGGCTTTAATGAGAAAGGGCCTGGCTTCAATACTCAAGGCGTGTTCGCTGGCGTGGCTTTCAGCACTGAGACAGGCTTCGTGGGCGGCTATTCGATGGAGCTTCAGCACGGTTTCAGGTGGGCGTTATGTTTGGTTCAGCTTCAGACGGTTTAGGCGGGGCAGGCTCTTTTAGGATGTGGCAGCTCTGCGCAGTCGTTTCAGCGTGGTATCTGATGGTTGTTTCAGACTTCAATTGTTGGAAATAAATTGGGATTAAGGGAGGGGCATTTTTTATAAGCGTCTGCAAAATAGATGGCTGGCTGTGCGGCTCGGCCGTGTGCAGGATACATGTGGCTACTGCGCACAAGAGGCCGGGTTTCGCGGCCATACAGTTGGGGTACGAGACATGTGGCGAGATTTCTGGAAAACATATATTCATCAGCCGGCATTTACTTGGCAGGGGCCAAACCCACGGCGTTCTTCTTCAAGTCATAGACTGAGTAGTAGCGCCTCAAGAACGCGTCGCCGATAATGGCCAAGTCGCCGATTGGCTCGGGGAAGTCCATGGGCGTGAATGCCGAGATGCACGAGCCCGAAACCTCCAACGTGTAGTCGTAGGCAGTCAAGGTGAAATTCTTGCCACCGAAATTCAAGGTCAAGTCGGGCAAATTGGCGCGGCTGTCGCACTCCACCTGGTACTGGCCTGACCAGCTTTTGGTGGCGCCGATCTTGGCATTGATGATCTCGGCCAACGACGATGGCAAGGTGATCAACGAGGTTCCAGTGTCAATAGCAGCACCCGTGCTGGTCAACTCGGCGTACTCGTCGCCCAAACCAATGCCCTCGAAGCTGACTTCCCAGTACGCCTTTCTTCTGACTGGCAACCAGGTGAGCTCACCCTTGAACAACGACTTGTCGTAGCCCCCGAAAGTGGCCACTCCTCCATTGTTTTCGTCCTTTTGGGTGTCGCCCAAGTAGAAGCCAAATTGGGGGCTGTCCCAAAGGCCTTGGTTGATAGCATTGTAGATAGGAGGAACGATTTTGTTCACTGAAATGGTGTCGTAGGCTAAACCCAAGATTCCGTCGAACTTTCCAAAGGCAAAAGCGAGCCCTGGCTCCGCTGTGGCCTCAGCAAAATCTTGGTTTGGAATCACCAAGTCGCCTATGGTCAAGAGATCCTGCGACACAAAGCCCTCCATAGCCCCTGAACCGTACTGGATTTTGAACTCGGTGCCGTTCTTCTTGTAGGTGGAAGAAGTGCCGTGGTCGTACTTTGCATGCAAGAAGCAAGCCAATGAGCCACACTCCTGCGAAGGCACCCACAAATTTGACAGCCCAGTGTCCAAAATCACCTTGAAAGCCTGGCCTGGCGTACCAATCTGGATCTCGGTGAAGTACTGAGCATTCAAGTAGTTGGTCAAGGGCGCCTCGTGGTTCGAGCTCACCTCCACAAAGGGAATCTGCGCCACCTGCTGCCCGTCACGGCCGTTGGCCTGCGAGAAAGCACTGGCGTACTTTTCGGCCAAAGAGGACGTGTACTGATCGAACCGGGCGGCGTCAAGGGACTCCTCCACAGGAATTTTGTTCAAGTTGGTGGAGAATGTCTTGGCGTCGGCACCGAAAAGGGCCAAGGCGATTGCCAAGAGGCTTGAGTATTGCATAATGGAAAAGAATTCGAATGTGATTTGACGCTGGGTAATTGATGCGCTGAGAGAGTTTTATGACCCGTAGATAATAATACTAGCAGATAAGATAAAGGTGGCGGCCGCGAGTTTATATAGGGGTGACGCATGTGGAGGTGCGAGGCCGGAACATTGCACGCGCACAGGAACGCTCATGCTCGTTTTGGTCTGCTGCAAGTAAAGAAGGGCCACCACAACCCCCCTGAAACATCGAGCCATCTGCACTTCTGAAACGGCAGCATGGGTCCACAAAGCCCCTGGTGGCGCGGTGGTATAAAGGGGGCGGCTTCCCCAATAAAATGGGAAATATCGCTTCGATGTAGCGTCCCAGCCAGGAAATTACGGCCTCCATCGGAGTACCCCCAGAGACTAATAGCCAACCGGTTTGGGTGCTAAAGAGGCAAGACATTGCCCCAGAGTGAGGCAAGAGCAACCCCAAGCGTGTGTCGGGCTTTTGAGCTACATTTTTCTTCGGGGGCGAAGCATTGGAGCAGACTAGGGGTTATGCAGGAGAAGTGCCCGGGGAGTTGCTACACTGTGTACAGGAGGTGCGAGTTTTGGTCATCTTTATTCTGTTTCGAGAAGTCGCTCGCAACTCACAAGACTGCATCTCAGGCTGCCTGAGCAAACACCCGTGCCCCTAGCTTCAAGTGACACTAGCACCAGGTGACAGCACCAGGTGACGCCACAGGCACATCGCTTGGCAAATGACACCACACACCTCGTTGAACTAAATACTCTTGGCAAATGACACCACACGCCTCGTTGAACTAAATACTCTTGGCGAATTGTTCAACTGCCTTGTCGTAACCCTGCTCCCACTCCCAAATAAAGTCCAGTTTGGCATACTTCTTGCTGCATTGCAGCTTTCTGGCAATTTTCACCGCCTGTGTGCGCCCAATAAAGGCATTGGCCTTGGCAAATGCTACCGAATCGTTCCAGGCAGTTGTGAAGCCATCTTTGAACTTGTCATGGTCGAATTTTCCGTTGGGTTCAGTCTTTGTCCAGTAGTCAACGTGACTCTTGAACTCGTGGTCGAGGACTTCCTTGAACTTGTTCTCATCAGGAACAGAGACGCGCGGAATATCGAAAGTATCATGTTGCTGCTTAAAGTCCCACTCGCCGCCATTTCCAGACTCAAATTTATAAGTCCAGAAGTAGGATCCAAAGCTAGCCCTTTCCCGGAACAACTGGGTTTGCTTTTTGCAAAACTTTGAGACCAAATCCATCCGCTTTTGATTCTGATTGTCCCCGGGATCCAAGCCGCTCTTTTTCCAAGTATTTCCGTCAAGAACATTGGACCACTCACCTACCATGAAGTCCACACCGGAGCCTCCGTTCTCGAGGTTTGTGAGAAGATCATCATTCAAGTCGTGAATGATGGAGTCGGCGTCTTTATTTCTATCCTCATCCGAAAACGTCCGGTATGCATGATGGTCAATAACGATACCGGCACAGTTCAGACCCTGCTCCTTTTGCACCCATTGGGCAAACTGATTGGGCCACCATCCATCAGAAATGATCACGGGAATAGAACCGTCCTGCTGGCGGATTGCCTTCAAGGCCAGCGTATAGTACAGCTTTTGGTCCTTGGCAGAATCCGAGAATTCAGCTTCGTTGATGACTTGTATTCCTGCAATGTTATCGTAGCTCTTCAAATCTTTAGCAATGAATTGCAATGCGTCAACAGCCAATTTTTGGTAAGAAGAAGACAGCCAGAACTCGGCTTTTCCTCCCGCTTCCTCACCCGAATGGTCACTACTATTTGCTCCCCCGGGTAATCCGTGCAAGTCAACCACCACGGAAATGTCGTGTTTTCCCGCAGGCTCAATGAAATGAGACTTGAAGATTTTCCACGAGTTGTCGTACACGCCTGCCACGTCTGCGAATTTCGTGCCTTTAGTGAATTTTCCTCCGTCGACATTCCAATAGCCAATGGGGATACGAACGGAATTGACACCGTGTTCTTGCAACCATTTCCAGTCATCTTCGGACACAAAAGTCTTCCAGAAATCCTCCAATTTGTTCTTTGTTTCCTGCTTGTTGGCTTCATAGTCTTTTTTCGTTGCCTGCAATTCTGTTTCAGCGCCCTCTGGGAAAAGAGAGGGAAAAATCCACTTTTCCCGAATAAAACAGCCACCCAAATTGACCCCGAAATTCAACCGGGATTGGATGATCTGCCTTGGGGTAATCTTCTCAGACACCGCATCATCAGCTTTGAATGATGATCCGGAAATCGTGTGATTTTCCAACAGGTGTACTAAATTGGAGAGCTTTCCCATGATTGAAATTTGGTGGAATGATCAATTGGGTTCAATGGATGTTAAAAACTATAAGAGTTTGTCGTAATGTTGATTGCTAAAAAAGCTGAGTTGCTGAAAAAACTGAGTTGCTGAAAAAGCCGAGTTGCTGAAAAAGCCGAGTTGCTAAAAAAGTCGAGTTGCTAAAAAGTTGCTCGGTTCCAAAAGTTGGCGTTTCTGGTGGTGGGCGATTGGCGTGGGAATTGTTGCGGTTTATATGCTAGAGAGGCGAGCAATTGCCGCAACTCTGGTGCGAATCACGTGCTGCTTAGCCCGGTTTTAAGGGGTCACGCATAACCCCTATCAGTCATGCCTGGGATTGAGCGTCTTGAACAAGAGTCCGTCTGAATAGTCAGGAATCCCAAGGGCCGAGAAACGCCCGAGCTTGCGCAACTGTACGCACGTGCCGCGTCACGTGAGCGACGCCCCCCACGTGACTGGCCATCCCTCTAACGTGCGTCTAAGGACCCTACGTTCCCCGTTGCAACGAGAGCCCAGTGAAGAGTCTCTTTCCGTTAGTGCTACTGGTGTACTGGTGGCTTCTTAGGCACTCTAATGGAGCCTCTTTGGTGTCTCATATCATGCCGTGGCCGCCCTTTTTCACCGAGTTGTACCAGAAGTTCACCCAGATCAGCACTCATGTGACATTTCTCAAGGCGTTTTCTCCACAGACTATCCCCACGGCGGACCATCTCTTAAAGCTTGTTCCCGGGCTCACCCTTCTCGAACTCCAGATGGTCAAGTATTTGTCACCACCAGGAGACGTGTCGTTTGATTATTTTGACGAAAATCAACTTCTTCTAGAGCACGTGGAAAAAGTGAAGTACTCATGGCTGAAAGGCTACGAGCAGAACCAGCCCAAAACTCTCGACGATGCTTACGTCGCGGCTTCACAGGGATCTGCAAGCGAAGGACCGGAAAAGCAGTTGCTTGTGTTTGAGTTTTGTGATGTGCGGACTCAGGGGATTGGTTCCAAGTTGAAAAGCGGCAAGAGTGGGGCCAAACGGGCCCGAACCGAGAAAGATCCTCTGCCTTTTTTTTCCACCTCCAGCAAAATGTCCTTGGACAGCCTCTCGCAGCAGCAGCTCTTGGCAATCATACAAGCAAGAAATGGGGCGTTTCGGCAGAGTATCGATACTTTTTTGGCGCTGTTTGGGGAAGAGGCCGATGACAACGCTCCCATGAAAACGTTAGTGGAAAACTGCCTGTCTCAAATCCCTTCTCCGCCTAAATTAGCAGATCCCTCGTCCCTCTTGAGTACGCATACGAGTGCCATCACTGGCGAGAAACCTGAGCTTGATGAGATGGTCCAGATGCTCAAACACGAGCTGCTATTCAAGGGCCAGATCAAGCTGATGTACACTCTTACAAAGCCACGTGCTGCCCGCATGGCTCCGATGGCCCCAGGCATCATACATCGGGACTTGTCCGATGCGTTGTGGCATTATAAAGGCGTGGATACTGAAAGTGCTGGCCTTTATCTTCATCAAACACAGGCTCTTTCTGCCATCATGATAGAACAGAAGCATGTGATTGCGCTGACGTCCACCAGCTCCGGAAAGTCATTAATTTACCAAATCCCTATTTTGAATGATATACTTGTCGACACGGACGCAGGGAGCAATGCCAAGAAAAGGACCACCACTGCTTTGCTCATCTTCCCAACAAAAGCATTGGCGCAGGATCAGATGAGGCACCTCCGAGAGCTCATATCATACCTTCCCCAGAAACGCCGCATCTACGTCGACACTTATGACGGAGACACTCCCCTGAAAGATCGGGCGTTTATCCGAAATACCGCTGATATCATTTTCACTAACCCTGACGCAATTCACGCGTCTATTCTTCCAAACTGCACCGGTGATTATGGTGACGGGAAAGGATGGTCGGAGTTCTTGCACAGCCTCCGGTACGTGATATTGGACGAGTTGCACGTGTATAAGGGCACGTTTGGTGTGCACGTGTCGTACGTTATGGCTCGTCTTAATCGGCTCAGATCGATCTTGACCCTCAACGAGTCGATACCCATCTATATCTCGTGCTCTGCCACAATAGAAGGTCCAGAAAAGAGTTTCCGCAAGCTCTGCGCAATACCACAGGAGAGCGCTATCCTACATGTTCATGACGACGGAAGCCCGAGTACCGAAAAAAAGATGGTCATCTGGGAACCGCCCATTCTCATGAATAAGAATGGACAGCGAGTATTGCCTCAGAAAGTGATCAAGATTAAGCGAAAGAGGAAGGCAGAGAAAGAGGAAGTTGAGGCTGACAGGGAGGAGGGCGGTATCCGTGTGGACGAGAGCGAAAACTGTGAGGACGACGTGCGTCTTGGTCTCCAGTCGCCCATTCAGTCAGCTTTTCTTCCTCGTGAAAGCGTTATTGGCGAGCTGGCCAAAATCCTTGTTCACCTTCTTGCATCATCGCCCACCATCAAGGCCATTGTGTTCTGCCCAATCCGAGCTGTGTGCGAATTACTTATCAAGGAGGTGAAGCTCCTCATTAAAAAAGCAGAACAGCTGGGTCTCTCTGTGAGCGAACACGACGTTATGGCGTACAGAGGAGGATATGCCAAAAGTGACCGCCGGGCAATAGAACGCAAGATGTTCAGCGGCCACCTTCGGGCCATAGTGGCCACGAACGCTCTTGAGTTGGGGATCGATCTCTCCGATTTGGACGTCGTGATATCTTGTGGGTTTCCGATGCTGAAGCTGAACTTGCACCAGCAATTTGGTCGGGCAGGAAGAGGAAAGACATCCAAGGGCAGCTTGGCCATCTTGGTGTGTGGAAACTCGCCCGTGGACCGCTACTATCTCCGAAATCTGGAGGAGTTATGCGAGAAATCATATGAGGATCTCATGATTGAAGGGTTTTTAGACGGCACGCCCAACCAAATGGTGCTTTCGATGCACTTGCAGTGCGCGGCGTTTGAATGGCCGCTTAGCTTGGCGTCTGACCGTAAGTGGTTCTCATCTAATGATGTCATGGCCGCCAAAGTCCTGAGCATAGCAGAGGAGAAGCTCTGTCCCGATGATAACGGCGCGTTTCGGACGCACCCAGCGTACATGCCGTGGCCGGCGGAGAAAGTGTCATTGCGAGCCATCGAGCAGACTATGTATGCGGTGGTGGATATCACGCATAATAAAAACACGATCATCGAGGAGGTCGAAGAGCTGAGAACAAGCT
This sequence comes from Metschnikowia bowlesiae, assembly GCA_002370295.1. Taxonomy (NCBI): domain Eukaryota; kingdom Fungi; phylum Ascomycota; class Pichiomycetes; order Serinales; family Metschnikowiaceae; genus Metschnikowia; species Metschnikowia bowlesiae. Next base: position 81,027 of record NLAK01000014.1, on the reverse strand, counting down.
TCACGCTCTACGAAGGGGGCATTTTTCTCCACCAGGGGTTCCCATACTTGGTGAAAGAGTTCAATCCAGAGGGGCGATACGCCAAGGTCGTTCGTGTTCAGGTGTCGTGGACTACGCAGCAGCGAGACTTTTCCGATGTGGACCCCCAGGAGATTGAACTAGTCAAGCAGCTCCACGTCCAGGGCCAGTGCTCAGACTTGCCAGTTTTTTATGGAAAAATCCAGACTACCATCATTGTGTTTGGGTACTTCAAAGTCAACCGGAAGGGCGAGATTTTGGAGGCAGTGGAGGTCAAGAACCCGCCGGTGGTGCTCCGGTCCAAAGGATTCTGGATAGACATTCCGAACCAGGCCCTCGATATCATCCGGGAGAAGAAGCTCAATGCGGCAGGCGGCATCCACGCGGCGCAGCACGGCGTCATGAACATCTTGCCGTTATTCATCACCGGCGGCGCGACCACCAACCCCAACGCCAAGTTTGTTCCGAGTGGAGCAGGGTGTGAGTTGTCAACCGAGTGCAAGGCGCCCCAAAAGGAGTTTGCCCAAAGACAGAGCCTCCGGCGAAGACCACCCAGGCTTATCTTCCATGACTCGAAGGGTGGCGAGGCCGGCTCGGGGATGGCCAGCAAGACGTTCGAGTACATCGACGAAATCCTTGTCACCGCCTTTGAACGCATCGTGGACTGCGAGTGCTTATGGGGCTGCCCGTTGTGCGTAGCAGGCACGTTTTGCACAGAGAACATGCTAGTGATGTCGAAACCAGCGGCACTTGTGATTCTCGCAGTCATCCTAGGCCGGGCCACCGACGAGTTTGTGGAGGGGGTGATGGAGGGGCCGGAACCCAACATGCCCGAGATCCCAACCGAGTCTGTTGCTACAAAGGCTGGCGCAGTGAAGTTCGCAAAGAACGTGCAGATTGTGAGAGAGACGAGAGAGGAAAAGAAACGTTTGACGAGCGGCTCAGGGACGGCTACGAGCGGCGCAGTAACGGCTACGAGCGGCGCAGTAACGGCTACGAGCGGCGCAGAAACGGCTACGGTCGAGCGGTCAGATGTGATCACGGTCCCGGACGTATGAGTGCTACAGACCTTCACTTATGTCTACCGGACCTCTTTGAAACACAAATGCGGTAGTGTGCCATGGGCGAGGCCAGCCCTGAAACAGCCTTTGCTAGTCCGTGAAGCGTGTCTCTCAATTCCATGTATTGAGTTTGGCTTGGTATTTTCCCGAGGATACATGCATTCTTTGTGTCCAGTTCTACGCCCTTCTGGTCTCACCAGGTTCGAGGCATGTTTTAAGCAACTTGAATACAAGAGGACACCAAGAGATTCATGTGCAAGTTTCAAGTATCAATAAGTATCAAACCATGATATGGAGCCCTTAAAGGAAAACATGACAAACCCCGCATGTAACATTTTGCAGCCGCTTCCCCAAAGTGTCATGGTGTGATGTAAATGCAGGAAACAGCAAAAGCGCATTCAGATTCTTAGATCCGAGTATGGACAGCTCTCTAATTGGCACTGAGCGTGGTGGTAGTGTACGGTACTTGTGGGTTGTTGATTTTGGATCTACCTCCTTTAGTTAAGATAGACATCGATCAAAGAAATGGTGCAATAGATAAAAAGACCATCGTAGGAAGCGTATCGCGTTCTAAAGCCATTCGTAGTTTTAGCATGTGCTTTCTTCCTATGTACTCTTACACACCTGCTAAAAGAAACTTGCCATAAAATCGGAACAGAACCAAGTTATTACTTATCTTGCCTACAGCTAAGTAGAATGCAACAACATCAAAATAGCCAAAGAGAATGACCAAGAGAATGGCCAAGGAATGACCAAGAGAATGGCCAAGGAATGACCAAGAGAATGGCCAAGGAATGACCAAGAGAATGGCCTCGTATCTTCCTCTTTGATAATTCACACATTTATTACCGGCCCGTCTATACGTAGGGAGAGAAGACGTACTTCTGATTTAGACACCCAAAATTATACCACAAAGAATCTATACATACAATTGTATTCATCTGCACCTGCTACTCTAGACTCACACTCTGAGAAGTTGTGGTTAGAATTTGGGGGTTCTACTAATCTGATACCGGGAGAAAGACAAGCTTCCATAATCTCATACCAACATACCAAATCTCATACCAACATACCAAATCTCATACCAACATACCAAATCTCATACCAACATACCAAATCTCACACTAAATCTCATACTTCCCTGGGCTCATATTTGGCACAACATCAAGTGTTACCAGATTGGCCTAATATTTCATACCAGATTGTACACTTGACCCATCATCTCTTGCTAATGAATCTATTGTACATTCCATAGCTTTGAATAAACATATCGAGAGGGGCTAGAATTCAGCACATTGAGGTTTCTACCGGGTCATCATGACTACATGCTTCGCTGCCTCGGTGTTGTGTAAGCTCTTAGGGGAAGCTCTACAATCCGATCTTCAACTCTACCAGCTTCTGAGGCAGATACTTTTTAGCTACTAGCGATGTACTTCCAGGATGTGCACATCCTCCCGGCTGTGCATGCGTATTTGCAGCGTCTAATCTGCAAACAAGTAGAGACGCGACAGATTTAGAGCCCGCCCAAGAATGCAGTGGGCCTCAGCTCATATCCTGCGTTCTTGATAGAACATAGTGGCTGTATATTGATTGATGAATTCAACTAATCCAAAAGAAAGCGATTCAAAGATTAGTGTCAACCGAATGAACACAAATGATTTGCTATTACAGACCATGAATCCATAAACGTGTCTTGGACAATAAGTCTGCGGTGCAATGGTGGTAGAGTTAGCCGAGACGGAACCGAACGCGGCAGTGCATCGCGGACGAGTACGCCCAAGGGCTTAATTTCAAGAATGCTATCCAACAAGAGAAAACAGCCGCTTCGTTTGAGGCAGATCTGATGAACTACTTCTTGGAGGGCTCCAAAGAGAGGGCGTTGGAGATCCGCAATTTCATCAGTCAGATGGAGAGAGACCCCGTGTTGGCTGGGTCCACCAAGGATTACCACGCCACCAAGGATTACCACGCCACCACCACGCCACCAAAGCAGAGCACCGAGAAATCACCATCCAAAAAATCAACCGGCTCTCGCGCCACATCGATGTTGAGACGTTCGATGCTTTGGAGCGGCGGTTGTCCATAGTGTCGGTTTTCGACCCCTTGTTCCACACCCGCTTGGGTGTCCACTTGGGTCTCTTCCTTGGATGTATTCGAGGCAACGGCACGTCAGACCAGATGCAGTACTGGCTATTGCAGAAAGACCCGGCTTTTCCTGGCGAAGCAGCAGATGAAGTAATACCGGCATATAAAAGAATCGATGACATTTTTATGGGCGATATAATAGGTCATAAGGAGTAAAGTACTGGTTTCTTATAGACGATACCGCATTCTTAGATATTAAAAAAACGATTGAAACATCAAAAAAAATACAAATATAGATTTTCATCTAAATATTCTCAGAATAAATAGATTCACATAATGAAGGCGGCAGGTTCGAGTATGGCGTAAAGGAGAGATGTATTTGTCGATGATCGGTTAAAAAGGGGAATCATCCGAGTTATATAGAAACGTCAGCCACGACCGCGCCACCTTATTCGGGCAATAAGGCGCTAAGCGGGCTAGTCGTGCAGAGTGGTCGACTCGATAAGCCTCATCGAGATAAGGCTAGAGGAAGGGAAGCAGAGCGGTTCGGACCGAGCATAGAGGGAGGTGCAACGTCGTGTCTAGCCGTGCGTCGCACCTTGAGCACCTATGGGTGGGGCACTACCCATGGGAGTCTAACAGAAAGATATAAAATTAATGATAATAAAAACAGAAAGATATAAAATTAATGATAATAAAAAAAAACTACAGACATACTAAAGTAGTTAAATAGCTGTAGTATCAAATGATATAAAAGAGTTATAGCATTATCAACAATGAGTCAATTGGCTCGAAAACTATCAGAAAAAGCGTTTGTAGCTTTACTCCAATAGAATCAACCGTACGACTGGCTTTGATATGTCCGTGAATCACGTTACTTTTTAACCATCTTCCCTTCAATTATCTTCCCTTTAACCACCTTTCCGCTTTTCAATACTAAGTATGCACCCATGGAACAGAAATATTCTTGAGTACATTTATTATGGGTCTCAGCCACCATATTTGCGCTTTCCTGCATACAGAGAATCATGAAAGATCAAGTCTTTTTCTGAACAAGTCTTCCACCACACTCCTCTTTTCTAGTCTACGTAGGTGACTGTCGTAAATATTTTTTAATTCTATTATGAAAGACTCGTCATATTGCAGTATACAAATCCTTCGATTATTCTTTAGGTAAGGAAAAATACTAAAACTACACCATCTGTGCAACAGACTAATAGTATAAAATATACCCTTCTGTCCATATAGATCTAAAGTGACTATTTGTCAAAGAGGTTGCGAACTACTTAGGAAAAGGACGGTTTTGATAAAGATCCATGTTATATGCATCCGGTCCCTAAGGGCTAGCTTCTTGTGCTCCTTTGGGGTAATAGCGTTGTCTTGGGGGTAGACTGCATTGAACACGCATCTCTTCGGGCGCATTACAGAGGCCGCCCATTGTAACCGCGCCTTCGAGGCCGATTGTGGATGGCTGGTGTTGCCCGACCCACCGTGGGAGTGCGCTACCACGGGTGCGAAATTTGGGTGCGAAATGCGGTAGCGGCGATGTGGATGTGGATAAACACCTTCGAGACGGGACTTGAAGCCACGGAACTATCCTAATGGAAGCTGCGCCAACACTGTCTTAGTTGCTCAAGATTAGTCTGGGGGCTGATCGGACGATACGTTCCCAAAGCGGTGGCACGGTCTGGAAATACAACTCCTCATGGTCCCTCCTTACAACGCATCAACGTTCGTCCTTCACAAAGCAACAACGTGTTCGTCCTTCACTTCACACGAGTCCACTCTTCACTGAAATGCTCAAGTGTAGAAAAATATTGATTTTGAACCGTATACAGAGCCCTCGATTCTTAGTCCGTCAAGTGCCAAAGAACGGTGTTGTGGTTCATGAGTGCTCGAAAGAGCGGATGCCTCCCTTTATATAGAAAAAAGCTAGAATTGCAGCCTTTGGCTCAGGGGTAATGCGCAGTCTAGATCGCACATTGCACCAAGGGACTTAGACGATACTCTAAATATGAACTGCGATCTTGATTGGCACCCTGCATACCACAAACGTCCTCATTACAAAATTGACATTCATGCAGACTTTGTGCTCGGTCACCATTGAAACTCAGCCATGTAGTCAGATGCTTTGCCAGGTTGGATGCAGACCAAGGATGAGAGCACAGTAGCTGCGCGCCAAAACGCTTCGAAGCACACTGGCATATTCATATGCCAATGCCGCTAAGGATCTGCATTAATAGCAACGTCACTATCAAGCCTTTTCTCAACACCCGCAAGCAGGCCGCGCCGCCTTCTTCGAATCCAGAGAAGCAAGTGCGGCACCATGCAAAAACATTTTCAAAGCATCACAAATTCAAAGCATCACAAAGGCTCGGGATTGCCTATGTTCAAGTACTTATATCATTCACCCCGTGCTTCGGAAACTCTTTTTCCGGCTGAGCTTCGACGCTGTACGCGACAACTTTTGCGAAAACTTATTTTCTGTTGAGAGCAGCAGGAATTTGGGCTCGTTAATTGCAGGAAGCGGTTTATGGCTGTGCGGTTTGGCCGGCACCTCCGGGCGCGTGATGACGCGGTCAGGAACCTCCGCCATTTCTCCAGTTGCCCGGTTGAGTTCTTCGGCGCTATGATCCCGAACCCGCGGTTGGAGTGCCGGAGAAGGTTGCAAGTGCCGCCTTTTGGCCAACCGAAACACGTGCTTGACCGACTTCAAGTAGATGGACGCCAACGACCCAATGTTCAACTCCAACTCTTCGATTATGGCCGGGTCGATGTTGTCGTTGTCCGCGGTGATGGCGGAATCAGCGTCAATGACGATTTCCTTTGTTTTGCTCTGGAAATCTGCATCTGTCCCATTGTTATCGGGGTGCGTGATAAGCCTCCAGTAAAAGAACCCGTGGTCTCTCAAGTCAGGATTGTTGCACTCTTCGGTGGCCGACTTCAACACCGTCAAGAGGAACTGCTCACCCCGTTTGGGATACTTGACATAGAACTTCACCACGGTATTCAAGAGTGCATACTGCACCTCCAACGGATCCTCCTCAAACGTCTTCACAAAGTGGCCCAACACCTCATCCACATTGGGGATCTTGTCAGGGTATTGGCCCACCATCCATACGATGGCCGCCTTAGAGTCCGGCTCCTCAACCATGCGATAGTGGCGCGAGAGAGACTCGATGGCAAAGTCGTATCTACCGGGGTATTTTCGCAAGATGTTCTTCAACACCACTGCAGCCTCATGTACAATGTAGGAGATGCCATTGGAGAGCAAGTCCAATAGAATGTCCACGCAACGCGTGGCGGCCACGTTCAACTTGATGGAGAGATTTCCAAACGCCCTTATGGCTTTGCGAGCCATATTGACATCCACTTCGGTGGCATACTCCTCCAACTCGCGGAAAACGACATCGATGTTGTTTTCGTCCGCCAAGAGGTAGATGATTTCGAGCTTGGTGTCCTTGATGTAGATGGGATCATCAAAGTTCCAGAAGAACAGCAGCACGTCCACCGAGATCAAGTATTTTCGGCCGAGGAGAAGCAAGATAACGTTGCGCAACACCAAGAACTGGATCTCCGGCGGTTTGGAAAGAAGCGCCACGACCACGGAGCCAAGCCGTTTGGAGAGACCCTGCGCCACGAGGTCCGGCGTCTCGATGTAATTGGCAAGGTACATCACCACCTTGACGGCATTGAGCACCACGGCCAGGTTCTCGTGCTGCAAGCACGGCAACACCGTCTGAAGCACTTCAAGAGCATCGGAACACTTTTCCGGCACATACAGCATCACGGCATTGAGCAAGTACACCTGGTGCCACTCATTGGCCAATGAAACGTTGCGCACTAATGCCACCGAATGATCCTTGTTGATTTTGAGATTGAGCGTGGAAGAGGTCTCGGTGATCAGGTTCAATGCGGCCAAGGCGTTACACACCACGGTCTGGTTTTCGTCGTAGAGCAAGTCGTTGAGTGCCTCTATGTACAGGAGCAGAAGGGTCTGTTTCGGGTCATGCTGGTAGATTCGGCCCACGGCAAACGCCGCAGCTGTCCTGACATGCGGGTTGACATCCTGAAGGGCATGTTTGATGGCGCTCATGGCCAAGTCAACGAACGGAGGAAGTGGAATAGACGACACAGTGCGCACCGCAAGCGCTCGGAGCATGGCGTCCAGATCCTGGAGAAACCGCTTCAAGAAGTCTAGCGCCTCCACGCTTTCGGCGTTGAGCTCGGCATAGTGGACAATGTAGTGGCAGCAAAGGCGCCTGATCTCATAGTCGTCGATCACCATCAAGCGCACCACATCGCTCATTAGCCCCGCCAACTCTTGGCGGTTCAAGATGATATTGGAAACGAATTTTTTGAGCACCATCTTGACGCGTTGCTGCGGCCTCAGTTTCTTGCGGGCCAGGTCCAACTCTGCTCGGAGGTCGGCAGCCTTGGCCTTGCCAAAGTACTTCTGGTCCATGGGATGAAAGGGTTGGAGATTTGAGAATGAGTGTGCTGGGTGCGGTAAGAACGGGCGGACAGGGACGTTAGTATGGCGACACTTTACTTGGCGGTTAGAGAGCAGCAAGGTGATGCATTCAGTGAGGCGGTTGGTAGTATGGGAGAGCTATCAAGGTGGTTTGGGCGCGGATCCCCCGGCGCGGATGCAGGACCTGCATGCAGCGCCGACCGAAGCTGAGGAAGCGACAAAGCTTCAGTGAGTTGACCGACACGACAGCACCGGAGAGTACCTGGACAGCATTCAAATTGCCTGGACAGCATTCAAATTGCCTGGACAGCATTCAACCTGGACAGCATTCAACCTGGACAGCATTCAACCTGGACAGCATTCAACCTGGACAGCATTCAACCTGGACAGCATTCAAAGTGCCGGCGGCTGAGCACCTGGCCAGCACCCGGATAAGGCCAAGCACATCTCCAGCCTGGCGGCACCCATGAAACTCACAGCACCAGCGGCAATTGCACAATGCCAGCGGCATAAGACACACTGGAATCTGACGGATGGACTACCCGGGAGCTCTGCGAGTAGCCAAGCCAATGGAATGTGGCGTGCGCGGTAAACGCCTCCAACATGGCTAGGACAATGGAAATAGGTTTTTGCCCGCAAATGGTATTTCCTGTTTCGGCAATGTAAGCATCCCAGCGGGCGAGCGAGCCCGTGGAGGCAATCGCCATGGCCTTGCGGTCCAAGTACTCGATGGACTGGTAGATGGGCACCTTTGCGGAGGCCGCCGAGTAAGGCGCGAGCGCCGTCATCTCATGGTCCGGCACATACGCCGTGTAGCCGAAGCGCCTGCCCCAGTGGCAGAAATCCGACAGAACAACGATGGTGGTACACGGGTCCGCCAAGTAGCGCCCGAGGCGCTCAGCCACGTTGGCCCGCGTGGCTTCGCCCAAAGAGGAGACCATCACCGGCACGATTTTCGGCACGGCCACACCCTCGAGCATGCACTTGGCCACTAGAAAAGGCAAATGCATTTCGAACAGGTGTTCATCTTGGTCGGCCTCCTCGTCCATGAACTGCACAGGGCCCCCCGCCAAGTTCTTGTTTGCGTCGACATCAACATGCACGGGCCCGAGCGGCGTGGCGTAGGCATCGTAGCGGGAAAGCCAGACCTGGTCCTTGAAATACACGTGGTGTGAAGGGCCGAGCATGATCACCCGCCTGACTCCTCGGGCGTCCCAGGCCCCGTAAGCCTGGGCCAACTGCTCCCCACAGTAGGAGTATCCTGCATGCGGCCCCAAGAGCACCCGAGCGCCCGGGATGGAGGGCCCAGCGGCGGCGAGAAGCTCGTTGATCTGGCCGGAAAGCGTTGCAGCGTGCGAGGAGTACCAGGAGCCTGCATGCGAGGCAGGCCGAATCATTAGTGGAGTGGCGGGGAAGGCGGCGGAGGCGGGCGGCCTGAGGATCACGGCGGGTGCGCGAGTCACGTGCGGGCCCGCAAAGGAGTAGGTGCCACGTGATGTGCTCCTTGCTCCACGACGCTCCGTCGCGTTCCACTTCCTGCAAATGGCGGGTGAACTCAACTTCTTCAGACCCCTCTTTAGCCGGTCCGGTGCAACGTGGCCTCCATTCCAAGCGAGTGTGTGACTATTAATCTCGCAGGGCACGCCACCCGCTATGTACGCCACCTCGTGCCTTGGAGTGAATAGACGCGGGTCCGACCCGAAGCATGGGGGACACCCCAAGCTAACACTCCCAAGGCGGCCCCAAGGTGGCTCCAAGGCTGACAGCTCCAATGCACTGCCTCCACTGAACTTGAGCACGTCCGTCTCTAATGGTGCTGCAAGAAAAGCCATCCTTCCATAGCCACTATGAAATGCCGGACAACGCCAGAAGCAACCAGTTGAAGCTTAGTGTGGGTGGTGCAGCATTTGGCGAAAAATTCGGCTGGGATGGCTTTTCGTGGAAAATGTTGCAACCAAACAGGGTAGGGGAGCTAGGACCCAAGCAAACAGTTTTGTCCAATAACGCACGAGACATCCGGGATGGTGTGGATCATGTGGTAGATCCGCCTTCAGTGAATACAGTATATTGGCAACTTGGCTAGTGGTGGTAGTATTTGGAAGTGGATGGTTGAAGTGGAGTTAGGTGACCCACGCCAATATCATAGACTGAAGTTGGTCTGACTCCTCAGAAGTGAAGGCCGTGGAACTTGCCCCGGACGTGCCTTCTTTACGTGCAAAAGTCAAGCAGCTCACCTCCCAGAAGCAGACAGACCCTTGAAACCCGGCACCTGTATTAGCATCCAATGGAAGTTGGCCCAACTCCAGGCCCAATGCATTGCAACTCGAAACGGCCAGGCGCGGCACGTGGGCGGTGGCACGTGTGCAACATGGAGATTCTTTTTGGAGAACCTTTTTGGAGAACCCTTTTGGACTAAAATAAGACTTCCAAACATCAGGGCCTGCCAGAACTGACCCTATGGTGTGTATACTGGATTACTTGCTTCCTTCCATAAAGAATAGTTTTTGAGAAACACTTAAAAAATTTAAGTTGTTGTATTCTTAATAGCGCCTAGTGCCAAAAAGATGTATTCGTTGATGTGAAAAAAAAAAATGGGGGTCACGCACAATGTTATGGAAAATAGACCATGCCACGTCGCAGCATTTGGCACCTTAGCAAGTAAATAGGTCCCTATCGGACTAGTCTTGACCAAGGTGGCATCGAAAAACTCCAAGGTTGCATCAGAGGACCCTGAGGCTACCGGGTAACGCACCACCACCGGTTATGGCAACTTTGTCAAGTCTCAATGCTTAGGTGTATAGTTCAAAGGCTTTAGACTATTCACCATACAACTCTTGGTCTCTGCCTGGATGTAGTCCAGGTACAGAATTAGACTAAGATGTGTCCAACGAATGTAGCAGGGCGGAGAGATCAATGGTGGTCCTCAAAGTGGCCGCATCCATAAGACTTCTTTGGCAACTTAACACAGCAAAAGGTCGTGTAAGTTCCAATGATTCCCCGATGCTTCCGGGTCCCATTCCAGGGACCGCAGCTCTTGCTGGACTCTGAGTGTGGATATGCAATCTTCCAAGTACGGGTAAGCATCTGCTCTAGAGACCGTAAGCCATGTGGTACATCAGTTGAAACACGAGGAGCCATTCTTTTTTGACCAGACTTATAAGACATTTCGGTATGCGCCACCATAAAACACTTGCTTTTTTGCTGTAAGCTTTCAGGCGGGGACCACTTTCATACACTCTTTGCGGGAATTATAACAGTGGTCACTCTTGACAAACTGCGATTAAAAAATTCTAGGGCCGAAATACTCAGCGTCGTCATGGTCTCTTGTGGTCTTGTCGTGTAGGAGTAGTTTCATAGCGTAATCGAACAGCATGGGCGAGCTTGGTCGCACCGCGCATGGGTGCAAAAATCCTGCATGTGCGATCCCACGTCAGGTTCGCCACACCCACACACCCATACACCCACACACCCACACACCTCAACTGCCGCGTCACCTCGGGCTCGTTTTCAGAAGGGCGAGGACACCTATGCCTAACGGACTTCCAGCCTCGGTGATCCGGTTATGCCAGCCCGTACTCGTTCGGTACGAAGCCAGGTCACTTTGAATAGACAGTCCTCGATGTAGCCGTTGACACGAGTGGACTGTTGGATGATTGGACGAGGTGCAAGGTGTTCGGAACTGGTGAAGCTGGGGAATTCGGAAGTTGGGGAATTTGGAAGCTGGGGAATTTGGAAGTTGGGGAATTTGGAAGTTGGGGAATTTGGGATGTTGGGGAATTTGGAAGGGGATGAAATGAGTGGTGGGTACCGAAATAACTCCCCCGAATCTCCGTGGCGCCATAATAGTATGGACCCATTTCAAGAACTTTGATATCCCTCAGTAATGTAATTGACCATTTTTTAGGAGCGGCAAAAATGACCAGATTTAGTGGGTCTGGTGGTGGGTGCAAGTCTAGCGGAGCCGTTTGTGGCTTTAATGCGTGCTCATATATAGCTCTTCAGCCGGCCGTGGCCTTTTATATGTGAGCGCGGGTCACCCCTAGAATCTCATGGAAGCTTCGACTGGGTAATTTGGCTGTTTCTGGAAGCCGGGATAGCAACTAAAGGTGATGCACCACCGCGACTTCTTAGTCCTTGGCCTCCAGCGGGCGAGAATATATAAAGGTCCCCGATCGCGCTCAAAATCCTTTGATCTCGCGAGGAAACCAAGATGCCCCTGGAAAATGAAATTTTCAAGAATGCCGTTGACTGATCGGCCGGCTCGCCAGCAACTTGCCCGTTTGGGCCCAATTTTTCCATAGACGTGGGTCTGGGTTTCGTTATGGCCACCGTTTCCCCTGTTCAAGAGTCTCAATAATGCTTTTCTTAGGCTAGACATTTCACAAGACCCGACTATGTTTAGTGTCTACTAGAACGGGTTGGAATGACCTTTTGGGGCACGGCTACAAGATGAAGGCTCCCTGAATTCTCTTTCTCTCCGGCCCTCGCCAGGATCTGCGGCCTTTGCTTGGACCAAGTATTCGTCATCTGTTGATTCAGGTACGCCAGACTCCATACACTCCTAATTTGTGAGTCATCTTAAACTGCAGAAGTTTCCGAATCTAAACACTGAAACTCCAGACACTTTCTGAATCCACCACTCTATACTACGCACCGATTCGTTCCCTACTAATCGATGCGAATCCTACCGCTGACAATCTACAAAAGTCCTGGTATGAATGCATTACCAATTACTATCGTTCCGATGTCACCTCCTTGACCATTTTCATTTATAATACCCTTATGTCTCGAGCAGGAAATAGGTTCAAGGATTGACTAAATACCAAACATGGAAAAAAGACCCCGAGAACTCAACCTAAAAAGACCAAAATTGTTTGCTTTCCCTTCTATAAAAGACCATTTGCTTGCTCTTCTGCGAAAGACCATAATTGTTTGCTTGCCCTTCCGTGAAAGTGATACTTGTTTGGATGTATTGAAGCATATACAGGACACATTTTTGGCATCGTTCCATGGGGCATCTGCACTGGCTGTCGTGACCTGGCCCTCTTCCACAACAAGACTTTTCAGGCCGCCAGCCTTGGGCCAGGTGCCATGGAGAAATTTTGAGTTAGCCAAAATCGCTTTATCTTCGTTAATAAGCCCAGATAGAATTGTCCGTGACTGAAAAACCAGTCTTACCTTATTTTCCCGGACTGGCTAGCGTGATTAAATTCCGGACTAACAGCTCGCCAAAAGGAGCTAATGAAGACTGACTGCTCAGAGTTGTAACGTGCCAGAGCAATGCCAGGGCTTCGAATGGTTTGAAGCATGGATAATACTCGCTAGTTTTGGCATGGATTGGCCAATGGAACCCATGGCATGAACAGTGATTTACTCTTGTTAATGTGACCCAAAGATTATCCCGAAAAAAGACAAGGTGCTACAATGACAGGACAGAATCTATTTTTGTTTTCGGGTGTGCTAAATACTCACACTTTCGTCTTATCACTATCGTTCAATGCAGTACCCTAGCTATTCAATAGGTGCTTGTGTAAATACAGTGTGTTGCAGTAGTGTCAAATTCGTAAGAAACTGTTTTCACAGACAATTGTCCGAATCAGGAAACAGCACGCATGGCTCGGGCCTTAGCGGGCTTCTCAGAGGCCTCAGCAGGTACTTAACTTCATGGTTTAGCCTGTTTCGGCATCGCTGGGTCGGGCGGTGCAACGAACCTGCCATTTAATATCTCCCGGCGTCACGTGACTTACACGCATCCAAGATTCGTGATCCACCGTTCAACCATGGTACTGCCATAACACCATTACGTGCATCCATTTTATCTACCAGAGATTGGAATGCATAGCAGGACTGACTGACCGGCCCGTCGCTCCGGGCCACTACCTTTCTCGTGTCTTCCCGTTTTCCGTCTTGCGGTCACTTCTTGACTACGCTCAACTTCCATGGCACCTGGAACAAGGTCTCGCCATCGGCGTAGTATGTCGACACACAGTCGTAGTCACCACGGAGCATCATGCCCAGTGGCGTAGTGTCCTTTTCGAACGACACGGTGTATGGCGTCTCCAGCACGACAAACTCGTCGCCAATGTCAACCGTGCGTGTGCGCACCACCATGCTGTACTTCCGGACTTCCTGCTTGTAGCTGAGCTTGGTCAAGGTTTTCTCCTTGACCAAGAAGTGGATGGTCATCTGATACGTGGTACCCTCGGGGATCTTAAAATGGATATTGTCATTGTCCTTGACATCCACTTCATACGAGGTGCCGTCGTCGTACTGGACGACAAATTTGAGCACCTCAAGGTTGGGATGTTGCACGCCCATGTTGGTTTGTAGGTGGGGAAGGGTGATGATGTAGTGAGGTGATGAGGTGGTGAGGTGGTGGTGATGAGCCAGGGGTGGGGGTGGCGTGGTCGAGTGAGGGTCGAATGAGGGTCGAGTGAGCGCAGAAGTCGTGGGCGCCCGGAGACTCTTATAGTGCGCTGCCGGCTGGGGATGTGGGGAAGAGACCGAGGATGGGAGTGGGTGCATATGGCCGCGGCGCCGGCCGCTCGTACGCCAGCCGCTTTCAATGTGGCTGCAAAGGCCAGCCGCGAAAGCACCTGCCACTACGCCACTGACATGTGAAGGCGCAGTGCCAGTGTCGGAGGCACGCGGTGCGCAGGGGGGGGCACGTGCCGCGGTCACGTGGGCGCCCCTTTAGTTATGCACTTCTCCAGAACTGCAGAAGCCAGCACCTGGCAAAGACCCCAAATTCGTTTCCAAGCACTTCAAATCCTCTTGCTAAGTTCACTAGTGCTGATTATACCCCCCACTTTTGGAAAACTGTCGGTTGGCGGGTCGCGTATTTACCCACATTCTTGCACGCTCGCCTTCTCGCATCAGGAAATGCGGAAGCAAGACCGAGAAAATATCCGCATTTGGAAAAGCGTTGCTGGCGTAATATATACCAGACATTCACCACAACTCACCTATGTCCTGGTCAGGGTCAGTTGCCTTGGTGCATCCAACAGTTTTTTGCATGGTATAAATGTGCCCCGCCCGCCCCTTGCCCACTTCTGGATTAGCGCTTAGACTGAAAGTCCTACTAGACAAGATATGGTCTTTATAAGGATACAAGTGTCGCACACGATGGTAGACGCCTTTCTGCCCCGCAATAATTCCAAAATCGGCAAACACCCATTAATCTCTTGACTAGACTTTCTGGACTAGATCATGATCCATGTCACATGTTGACCCGAGACGTGGGCATATTTTTCTCGTGAACTTGTACTTGCCACTGATCAACCGTGGGTAAATCTCTTTAATTGAACCATTCAAGTAGTATTAAAGTAATGTCATGGTAGATGCTTGAATTCCCAACTTCTAACACAAGGTATGTCAGATCCCGGGGCTTTTAGTAGGCGTTTTTGGCGATGTTACGGAAACAGCGGAACCGCTCTGGAATGTATGGAGTGAGGCTGGGTGTAGGCCACAGGCTTCGGCCATGAAGACCCCGAACAGGCTTGGAGCCTCGAAGTGCTTCCATTCTGCTGCATGAGACTCAACAGATCACAAGGTGTGAAGGCGGCGTGTCTGCCCCTGTACAAGTGTATCAGCTGGAAGAGCCAGCACAATCATTTCTGTGCTCGAGACTGCTTTGCGTGCAAACTTGACCCAGCCCTTTTTCGTAGTCTTCACTGGGTGGTTATCTTAGCTTGAACTGTTGGATATCACCCCTTTATCGCAGGCATCCGTCGCCCGCTGTTGTCGGCCAAGTGTAGAGGCCTGAAGCAGCACACAGCAGAAGCAGCAAGAAGAATCTTTGTATTTCGGAATTAGTACTTCAATGCGGCGTCAAGGGGCCAGTCCAGAATGAGTGGCTTTGGAAATGAAACACAATTTAACTTCAAGAATCACTAAACTCCTGGGAACAAGACCTTTTTGCAAATAGCAAAAATATCTTCGATCATTCGGATGGCAAGATTTCTCCCGCCGTTCACATAACGGCTAATCGGGCCGCTATTGCATGTGCTGAACTTTCACTGTCATATTCCGTGTGTGAATGGCCTTTGTAGATGACCACCACGTCAAAGCCCATAGCTCGAAAACCATTGACATGTTGATATGGTTTGGGGACATAAGAAGCCACAGTTGAAACTGTGAGTAATTTGGAAGGCACTCGAGTGCCATTTTTGTGCTAATTTGGCGCAATTGAGTGAAAGTCGTAGCTGCACTTATGGAGTTCCAACTTGAATTCAAATCCACCCTTTATTTTGCTTCTGATTTCGTGATAGAAATCAATTGACAAGGAAACACGGTAGAATTAGATGTGATTGGACCCAAAGTTGCCAGGAATCATGTTGCGGGACGACATGTAGCAGGGCGACATGTGATAGAAGCAAAGTACCAACAGATTATGTAAGCATTTTCGATTCATCGGGGACCATGCGGTGAAAATTCATAAGGCTTTTGAAGGAAACTGTGTTGAACCCATCCGACTTGTAGAAAAAGAAGCACATTGTTATACTAAAGGACTAAAACCAGTGCTGTCAAAATCAAAGTAGCAAATTTCGAAGAGGCAAGACTTCAAAGGATGTTCCCCTCCAGCTATCCAGACTTAGTAGCCTGGTTTTCCAACTGAATGATATCAGAAATCCTTGTTTCTGTAATACTAACTCTGGAGAGTCACCGCAAAAGTACTAACTTAGGAGTCTCGCATCACCAATCAAGGGTCAAAACGAACGGAAAAGGTCCATGCCACTCATATAAAACAGCTTTTTGGTTGTATGTTCATTTTGCTAGAGTGGTGTCAAATGCTATGCCACTGATAAAATCCTTCTGCCTTTTTGGTTTGAACAAATATGGCGCGATACCAATACGAGGCCACCATTCCGGCCTCTGCAACATGATTCCCCAAACCCTGGTAGTGAGTCCGAGCCATGGGACCAGATGTGTGGAAAACGCGGCCTTTATATTCCCGTCACCCTAAAAGAGAGAAATTCTGAAATGAAACCCCCTTGAACACAAAGATGGAGCTGAAACATCCCTTGGTTTCAAATGTGCGGAGCTAACGCACCTACACGCACCTTTGGCTGCAACGCTCTACGGTATAAGAGCGCGGTTCCTCCAAAGAAATATCCATGCACGAAAATTCACCGGTCTGGCTTCAAGAAGAGTATCGGTTTCGAAGCCAGTTCAAAATGGGTGTAGTGCTTGATAGTTGCACATATTTCAGAATCGAAACCTCACGTGCCTGCCAGCTGCTGCTTAACCTGCCCACACAGACTGCGGCCTCCGACCATACCATACCCATGTATATGTTTATCTGTTGGTATCAGAAGATTGGGGCGTCATGGTACGAAAATTACACGATCACGACAAGAACTATATTCCGGCACGGATCTCGAGATTACCTTAGCTCCGTGTTTGAGGCTATCATTTTACGGCTTTGAAAGACTCTGGGTTTGAATGTGAGAGAAAGACACCACGAAGCATGTGGTCAAACGGAGGTAGACAGATATCATTCACAGTTTGATGACAGAGGATCTCAAACCATGTTTACAATACCTCACAAAAGTTTGGCTATACCCAATGTGGATAGAGGGCCAAAAAGGGTCAGTTTCTACGTCATTAACCAGTATTGAATGCTTTCTAATGACACCACTTGTCACCATGACCAAGCTCATTAGCCTCAGTAACTTCTTCGAAAATTTTTGCTTCTGGAGGGTCTGGGGCATGGATTGGTCAGGTGTCTAAACCTTCGACCATGCATCAGCAGTTCTTCCCGTGTTTACCTTTTGGCGGTTTTAAATACTCAGTACATGCAATGGCACTACTTTTGTTACACCCATTACGTTTGCTTGTTCAGATACGACGTCCATCCGACGGAGACTCAAATACCAAATTAAAAGGCGCGGTCTGGGAACAGAGCAGTGCTACTTATAATTGACAGATGAATGGCTCTGAACGAGATTTCTAAAAGATCTTCGCTCACATTTCCTCCAGTGCTTGCAACGTATTGAAGGAACCCACCTCTATGGATGCAAGTCATATGTGACCTTGATAGCCTCTATTGACCCGGTATAGAGTCATCGCTGGGCCGAAAAAAGGCCTTTACCATCATAAGTCGAAAGAAGCTGATCATCAGAAAGCTAAACCAGCAACAAGTCAATATCCGCGGGAGCTCGTCAAACCCGAATCGGTCCAGCCTCACCTTGGCATGCCTCACCCATCGCCGATCTAGTCGAAAGCCCAGAATCCCCACCCATAGTTAAGAACGGCATACGTCAAGTGTTTTTCACTTTTTCTGTTTGAAACGCCGCCACCTCTTCTTTCAACAAGACCTGGAGCACGGCCAAGTCGCGCTCGTCCTCCTCACGGCCGAATTTGAAGCTGGTGCAGTTGCGTGGCTCGCCGCCCGCGTCACGAATGTTGGCGAAAAACAGGTGCTTGAGAAGCTGCTCCACCGTGAGGCGTTTTTGCGGGTCCCACTTTAGCAACAGGTCCAACACCAGGAAACTCTCGCTGGACGCAAAAGGGTACACCATGGCCCAATCCACTGGCGCGCACTTGTTGGCGGGGGCCGCCCAGTTGGCGCTTTGGAGAATGAACTTCTCACGTGGGCTTCCCAAGTACTTGACAATCTCGTGCAACTGGTGGATGGAGCTCTTGCCGGGCATCAACGGCTGACGTCCGTAAAGCTCGCCCAAAATGCACCCCACCGCCCACATATCGACGGGCTTGCCATAGTTGGAAAGGCGAAGGATCAACTCGGGGGCACGGTACCACCGTGTGGCAACGTAGTTGGTGATGGGGTCGGGAGCCTGCAGGCCATGACGGGGCGCCACGTGGATGGCCCGGGCCAAGCCGAAATCGCAGATCTTAAGCACCCCTCGTGCCAGCACCAAGATATTTCCGGGCTTCAAGTCCCGGTGAATCACGTCCGCAGAGTGCACGTACTTGAGCCCACAGAGAATCTGGTAGAGGAAATTGCGTACGTGGAACTCCAGAAACTGCACGGGTGAGTATAGGACGCGAGCGAGGTCGTAGTCCATGAGTTCCTGGAAGCAATAGAGGCCTTCATATGGATAAAGCGTGATGAGGTAGACATCTACGAGGGAAACAATCTGGGGTTAGTACGTGGGCAATGGGGTGGATTGGATACAGTGAGATGGAGGGTGACCCGAAGAACTGAAGTCATGAAGGAGACAGATTCGGACAGAATGAACCGGAAAGAACAAACTGGACAGAACAACTTGGACACACTGAAATGAATGCATTGAACTGAAGAGTGAAGTGAGCAGTGCGATGGACACACTGAACTGGACACTGAACTGGACACTGAACTGGACACTGAACTGGACACTGAGCTGAAATTGAGCTGAAACTGAACTGAAACTGAACTGAAACTGAGCTGGACACTGAACTGGACAGAACCGAGAAAGCACCCGAAAGGGCCGTGTACATACGTTTCGATGGCCCTGAAAAAAACGCATGAGCTTCATTTCTCGAATGGCCCGCCGGATTAGCACCTCCTTCTGGGAGATGCGGAGAATCTTCTTGACGGCAAGCTTCATGGAGTCGGGATTGTGCATGTCTACGGCCAGACACACCACCCCATACGTGCCTCTTCCCAACACCAGCTGGACCTGGTACCGCTTGGGAAGGTAGAAGTTCGCCTCCTTGAATACTTGGAATTCGGTCATGTACACGAGAGAAGCGCTTGCGGAGAGTTTTGTGATTTCGCAGCTATATAAATGCAGCATTCTGCATACAGTGCTCTGTCTGTCTGAT
Organism: Metschnikowia bowlesiae; assembly: GCA_002370295.1. Classification (NCBI taxonomy): domain Eukaryota; kingdom Fungi; phylum Ascomycota; class Pichiomycetes; order Serinales; family Metschnikowiaceae; genus Metschnikowia; species Metschnikowia bowlesiae. Next base: position 61,620 of record NLAK01000014.1, on the reverse strand, counting down.
TTCTGTCCCACTTTCACTGTCGGTGTCCATTTCGCGGTTGCTATCACTGTCTGTCACTGTCACTACCCACTTCACTGTCACTACCACTGTCAATATCCACGTCACTGTCACATGGCCCCCTCTATGCCTCTACCTCATTGTGTGTGCCGGGCGATTGCAGATCACGTGATCCGCTACACGCTACCGAACGGCCCACGTGACCGGGAACTTGCGTGCAGGGAGCATAGTAAAGGCCAGGCTCGCCCGTGAAGAGCAGACATTCACATGCTATTCAGGTGCCGTATGTGGCAGTCGGCGCCAGAAAGGGCAGCAGGAACAGAGGGTGTCAGTCTGGTCATCCGCACACTGGCGGTGGCGGAGGTCGTGCACGGCACAAGCCCGCGAGAAAATGTCGCTCCTCCCAAGACTTTTCTCATCCCTACAACCCACCAAAATGAGCAGCTCCAATTGCAGGTTCTATGAAAACAAGTACCCCGAGGTGGACGAGGTGGTCATGGTCAATGTCCAGGAGATCGCCGAAATGGGGGCGTACGTCAAATTGCTTGAGTACGACAACATCGAGGGAATGGTTCTTTTGAGTGAGTTATCCAGAAGAAGAATCCGGTCGATCCAGAAGTTGATCCGCGTGGGCAAAAATGAGGTGGCGGTCGTGTTGAGAGTCGACAAGGAAAAGGGGTACATTGATCTCTCCAAGAGAAGAGTCTCCGCAGAAGACATTGTCAAGTGCGATGAGAGATACAACAAGTCCAAGGCCGTGCACTCCATCTTGCGGCACTGTGCGGAGAAACACAACTTGTCGTTGGAGAAGTTGTACCAGGCGGTGGGCTGGCCGTTGCAGAAGAAATACGGCCATGCGTACGATGCGTTCAAATTGTCCATCACGGACCCAACCATTTTTGACGAGGTGGAGGCGCCCTCCACGGAGATCTTGGAGGAGTTGAAGTTGTACATCAGCCGCCGGTTGACGCCGCAGGCCATCAAGATCCGTGCCGATGTGGAAGTGTCGTGCTTCCTGTACGAGGGCATCGATGCCATCAAGACTGCGTTGAAGGCCGGCGAGGCTGAGTCCACGGAACACATGCAAGTGAAGGCCAAGTTGGTGGCGGCACCGTTGTACGTGATCTCCACCCAGGCCTTGGACAAGGCGCAGGGCGTTGCATTGTTGGAGAAGGCCATTGAGAAGGTGTCTGCGTCCATCGAGGCCGCTGGAGGACTTCTCAAGGTCACCATGGCCCCCAAGGCGGTCACTGCCACCGAAGACGCGGAGTTGCAGGCGCTTTTGGAGAGAAAGGAGGCCGACGACAAGGAGTCCTCCGATGAGGATGAAGACGAGTAGATTCTTGTATATTAAAAGACGTGGAAGAGTATAGCATGATGCGATGCGTAGGGTAATGGTTGGTGGTGGTTTAGTGACTGAAAATGACTGAAAAATGACTGGCACAAGGAATGGGACAGCGACTGCAAACATGCACCGAGATCTGGCCCACCTAAGCAAGTAGCCTCCACCTAGCGCACTGACTGCTGGATGATCAACTCCTTCTTATTGGCGCGTTCCACCACCACGGCAGGCAAATTGTCCACGAGACCCGAGGGGATTCGGAGGCTTCGTAGCGTCCGAGGGAACAACACATTGTCCAAGGGGCCAAGATCCGGGTTGCCCGAAAGATCGAGCGTAACAAGGTGCGGCCCGAACCGGATGTTTCGGAACACCCGCAAGTCGTTGTACTGGACACCCAACTCCTCCAACAACGGCGGAAACTCAAGCGACTCGATGGTCTTGATCAGGTGATAGCCAAGCCGCAAGACCCGGAGTCGGTCCGGGAAAACAACCTCTTTCAACGAAGTGATGTACTTCTCATTGTCCTCGAGATGCGGGTCCATCTCCATATCGAGCACCTCCAAGGTCGGTGGAAAGGGCACATTCTTGAGCGAAGTCACCAAGTTGTTCCCCAAATAAAGCTCTTTGAGTGCGGCCGGAAACAGCGCCTTGCTCAAGGTCTTGATGTTGTTGTTGGCCAAAAACAAGTGCTCGATGCAGTTGGGAAGCTTTAGCGGATTGATGCTGTTGACGCCGTTGGCAGCCAAGTTCAAGTGCTTGACAAACGGCGGGAGCTTCAAGCCTCGCGTGGTGGTCATCGACAGCTGGAGGTTGAGCGACTGCGTGTGGTCCGGGAACTTGATGCCTGTCATGGACTCGTTGGGAATGCACGACACGTCGAGGTAGCGGAGCAGGTCCGGAAACCGCACGCCTTTGATGCACTCGATGGGATTCAGCGACACCAGGAGCGACGTGAGCCCGCGGGGGAAGCTGACGTGTTTGAGATTGTCGATGCAGTTGTCCGAGAGATCAAGGCTTTTGAGGCCTGCGGGGAACTCCACGTAGTTTAGGAAGAAGATGCGGTTGTGCAGCATGTCGAGCAGCTTGAGCGCCGCAGGGAAAGACACGTAGTCAATGGACCAGATCAAGTTGTGCGACACGTCGAGCCTTTGGAGCGAGTCGGGCATCTTGAAGCCTGAGAGGGTCTCGAGCGACTTGCCTCCGCCAAGGTTCAACGCCTGGAGCGAGTCGGGGAGCCTCACCCCTGGAACCAACCGGATGGCGCTGTTGGAGTAGTCCAAGATCCGGAGTCGCGGCCACATGTCGATGTCGCTCTGGATCTCCTTCCCTAGCTGCACCAACTCGTCTTTAGCCGTGATGTACATGGTGCTGGCGTCGTACTTGTTGACAAGCGCACAGTGCACCACCTTGGAGCCCGCTTTTCTCTCAAGACACTGGAGAAACTGCCGGTACTGTTCCTTGTCAGAGCTTGGGATGTCGGCCCACTTCTGGGTCCACACAATGTGGTACAGCACTTCCTTGGCTGCGGCCACCGTGGGCGAGTCAAGAAACTGCATGAGCAGCTGGAGCGTTGGCGCAAAGTCGTCGCCGTACACAACGGAAAACGTGACGGTTTGGTAGGTGCCAAGCTGGGCACTCGGAAGCTGACTGATCTCGGCCCGGGTTATGGGCCCGCGCACGCGCGCTAGGTAGTCCCTAGTTTCCGCCGACAACGAGTTGAACAAAAAAAGCCGCTCTTCTCGGGCGGTGCGGGAGAGCCCGAGCTTGGTGGCCAAGATCTCTGTATTTATTAGCAGCGAGCCATGGGGGTGGCTGGCGGGGGAGTGTTCCTGCACATCCTCCGTTGGACTGGGTGCTGTGGGGCGGGGTGCAGAGGAGCCCAGTGTTTTTGTTTCTGACGCTAGTGATTTTGTTTCTGAAGCTAGTGTTTTTGCTTCTGACGCTAGTGTTCTTGTTCCTGACTCTAGCATTTCCGTCTCTGAAACAGTGGTAGCTGCAAAAGTACTTGGAGGATCTGGATTCCTAGGGGTATCTGGAGGGGCAGAAGTTTTTGGAGGGTCCAAAGTTCTGGCAGGGTCTGAAACTCTCGGAGCATCTGGAATTCTAGGGGCCTGTGAAGATTTTGAGGTTCCTTCGATCTGCACTGAAGTCTCTGGCGCCTTTGAAGCAGGGGATGCCCCAGCGAGGTCCTGCGAAGGTGACCCCAGGCTAGGGTCAATGTGCAGGGGCCGAGGGGATTCTGCCTTTATATTTGGATTGTCTGCATAATGGAAATGGTCGGTGACTCTGCCAGCCAGGGGCGATTCCACTTTGATTTTTTTGGCGGGACTTTCAGGACTGGGGTCCATCTTGCAGACCAGAGATGATGGTCAGTCTTCGATATCGCGGGTGTATGTGCAGGTCCCCTGCCTACACCTCTACACCATTTCCCATCCCACGAGGCCGTTTCGCCCGTTGTGGCCCTTTTGTGACTCCGGAGCTAGTGCATACGTTGCAGGATTTCAAACCAAGGAAAAGCTGGTGTGAAAGTTGGGTATGCAATCGAATGAACGTTGGGGAACACCGCGTCGTAAGGCGGGACGAGGCGCATGAGACATTGTTTGATGGGTTGTTTAATTTTGCTGGGGTGGTTCGAACCGTTTTGGCGTGCTGGTTGGATAATTTCCGAAAGCAGTGGACTTACTGCACGGATTTCCAACCGAAAGGCGGACTATTCCATCAATTCTTATGTCAGACCCTCCAGTACTTCAATGAAGATGTTTTAGACTACCACATTTTCGATGTCGTCTACCATTGATTTTGACAAAATGTGATGATTAGTGTGAAGGTTAAACATCACAGACTTCGAAACTCCTTTGGGTACCGAGGGTGGTTTCCACTTTTTATTGCTTTCGCTGTTGATTAAAGTATTATAAATTTGGACCACGAACATCATCGCTACTTCAACCCCCAATTTGTTGTTACACACGCCATTCTACGCTAGGAGTTTTACGCTAGGAGTTCTGAGCTATGAGTTCTAAGCTGTAAAATTCTGGGCCATCACATACACCTCTACACGTACATGATCCACAATGAACACTGAGCCTTTCAGTAGTAAAAATTCACAGCCAGCTATCTCCTTATTTAGATAAAGATGTGTTATGTTCTTTTGTAGTTGTTTTCAGCGTCAAGTACTTAAGAGAAGGTGTATTCGTTGATGATCCCTAAAACAAGGGGGATCATCCAAACTTATATAGATAAAAACTGGCCCGGCCCGCATGAGGTGTCGGGCGCCTCTTGGCGAGATGCCGGCCTGGTTGCCCCATTTCCAGCCGCCGTGGGGGCACGATGGCGCCATAATTGGTCGGAGTGGGGTGTTACACACGTTCGGGCCGCCTTCGGAATCCCGATAAGTCCTGGGATGGCTTATCTAGGCCAATGGCGCCTTGATGTGGGTATTTGTCCTGCATCTAAGAAAACCACGACGTTGCATTTGGGTAAAACCACGGCGCTGCATCGGATAAGATGCAGCTGGCGTCATCTGAGTCTCGGAGATAGTCGGTCGGGATAGCGCCCGTCTCTCTCCAAGTGGGGGTAACGATGATTTCCCCTTGTAGCGTATGTCGCAGGTAAATTTGGTATCCATGGGTAGCGCGCTACCCATGGTGGATCTAACAAGATGCTACTATGTATCTAATTTAGCAATGCCCTATGAGGTGGCTATACACTAGCTACAAAAAAAAAAAATCCCTTGGCTAAGTTGAATGGATAAAGTTTATCGGGGAACCTTAATCGTGCAAACCTCTGGGTCCATGCTTGTCATACGGTCCCTAGCGCCGGGACGCGGCCGTGGCCAGCCTACCTATAGAAGCTAGTCCCCTTGTTTTAGCGGCTATCAATGTTTGCATCTTCAACATGCAATAGCATCAAAAACCTTACCTCCGTTATTCCAGGTAACACACATGTATCCGCACATTACCCCAATCACCCTTGATTGCCGGTGTGTTTTAAGCTACATCTGTTAGACTCCCGAGGGTCGTGTGCTACCCATAGGTGCTCGGTTTGTGCGCCCGAAGCGCGCTTCTTCCCGTCCTCCGAGGTCTGGATCACTGGGCACGACTCGTCCGACCAAAGCCTTAACTCCCAATAACGGCCCGAATACTGTGGCGCCGTCGTCGGCGACATTTCTATACAGCTCGGATGATCCACCGTTTTTTACGGACCATCAACAAATACATCATCTCTTTGTCCTTACGCCCTACAAGAACCTGACAACTGGTTTAGTACATAGTAATTTTAGACCGACATTCATCAAAATGATAACCCGTCATTCATGTCTAAGGCTCTTCCGGTTTTGTTGGAGTCATGTTCTTAGAGAAGCGGTATTCGTTGACGGCCCCTAAAACAAGAGATTCATCTAGACCTATATAGGTGGCATACAAGCTCCGATTGTACCTTTTCACGGTGTGGGCAACTGGCCACGTCTGTATTCATTTGGGGCCCAAAATGCCCCAATCTGGTTTATCTTTAGTCAGAAGTGGCGTTTGAGGCGGGCTTGGTCCTGTTCACGTCTCAGTGTGAATCAAATGCGGTCTTGGTGATGGCACCATCAAGAGTGAGCATGGTGTAGGACGTCTGTGGGAGGACAGCACAGTGAAGCCAAACACAGTGAAGCCGCTTTTAAGTCTCGATGAGCAAAATCCAGAGTGAACCCTCTGTCCAGCATTCCTAGAGTAAAGCACATGGACGGATGGAGAGACCGTCAAAGACATGAGGTTTGAAACTGGCTGGACAAAATGTCAGTAATGCATTGTACGGGCTTTTTGTCTTGTACTTTTAATTGATCCCGAATTGTGTTTATTTTGAGGGCTCTTCAGGGAAGGGCATCGTTTGATCTCATCAGGGACTCCAATCCAAAACAATGTCGACAACTATGATCCTTCCGTAACACCTTTGATTCCGAAACTCGGCCCACTCTACTACGACACTTGGGCAGAGGAAGACGCAAGTTTGGGGTCGAAGTTAAGCTCGTCCACGTTCCCAAGGCCGCCTTTGAGTCGTTCAAGCCAAAAGGTACGAACTCCGTTGCCTGATGAAAAAATCTTAACAGAAGACGTGTGTTGCGGCCTACTTTCCAGCCGATTATTGTCGGCTGTTTTGAGCATTCACATTTGAACGAGGAGGATCACAATGAAAAGGGCGAGAATGACAAAGACGATGGAGCCGGCTCGATCAAAGAAGAGGAACTGTCAATGTCCGAAAGTTTATTTGGCGAAGATTCTGCCAGCCAGCTATATTCTCTGCGTGTGGGTTATCGACGGTTTCACCTTGTAACCGCACGTCGCAGTGCAATCCAAATACCTTAACGAGGAACAACTGGAGGGTAAGTCCGGTGTGCAGTTGCAGCCCCAAGAGCGTATATCAAAGCTGATGCAGTCAAAACTCGTAGTTGAAGTCTGGCGGTGACGATTCATCAATAACTGCACCAAATAAAAGGCTGGTGTTACTTTGAGTAAATAAAAGTGTTTAAGGCAGCGCCTGAATCCTGCATGACTGACAGATTTTGGCGGTTTTTTAGTTGGTTCTGGACTTTGTGATGATTAAAAGGGACGGGCGGCGGCCAGGGACATCACTATTCATTAGTCAGAGGTGAAATTTTAGGATGTATTCAAGGCTACTGCGAAAGCATGTATCCAGGGGTTTCCCTAATCAAGAACAACTTTGGATCCATGGGTGGCACACTACCCGTGGACCTGGCAATGTATAGAGCCTCGTGAGATACGGCCAAATCGGCCAGTCGTGCCGAAAGGTCGACCGCACAAACTGGCGTCGTGGGATAAGGGCTCATCGGTCTAGACCTTGGAGGGAGTCATTCCTCGTCTGGCCGTTCACTTGAGCACCTATGGGCAGCACACTACGCATGGACAGTCCAACATTACTTGCTTCAAATAGCACTATACTTACCAATCATTAAGTTCCAAAAGAGCGATGTAGAAAAAATAAATAAAGGGAATATCGCAAATGATATTAAACCAAAATGGATTTGTCCAAATTGTAAGGACCAACTTCCAGATTTTGGTGCTCTGAATCCTTCTATTAATGATGTCTTTTTATACAGATGACGATTTACCAATTTTGGAGAATCACTAGTGCTTGGAAAAAGCGTGTCTAGAACTAAGGACCTACGGGCGAATGTCGAGGGGTGAAGAGGCCGATTGGACCATAATGTACAGTTTCTTGATATTCCAACTATTAAATTAGGACAAACCACGAGCTCTATAAATAATTAATCCAAGGTTGCCGGAGCAAGTTACCTGACGACTTCGGTTCCCCAAGGTATTCCTGCATGGTATGAGTCTTATATCCGCCGCGCCTTGAATCGCCGTTCTGCGCGTAGCCTGCACCTGTCCCACCTGCCACGGGACACTTCTTGAACGTCTAGAGAGTGATTTTAAGCATTAAATCACTTGTCCAAGGATTATGAGGCATCCTAGAAATTGATAATCCTGGATCCAGAATGTAGCCAAGTACCCACTCGTCAATCGTTCATCGCACGCCTCCACCATGTTCACGGCGCTCGTTCCCGGCTGTTGGTCAAAAATCATGCCGCCTCTTGTTTCAACATCTTGTCTAAACCAACATTTTATGAGGCACCATTCTATGAGGTACTTCTATGAGGTACTTCTATGAGGTACTTCTATGAGGTACTTCTATGAGGTACTTCTATGAGGTACTTCTATGAGGTACTTCTATGAGGTACTTCTATGAGGTACTTCTATGAGGTACTTCTATGAGGTACTTCTATGAGGTACTTCTATGAGGTACTTCTATGAGGTACTTCTATGAGGTACTTCTATGAGGTACTTCTATGAGGTACTTCTATGAGGTACTTCTATGAGGTACTTCTATGAGGTACTTCTATGAGGTACTTCTATGAGGTACTTCTATGAGGTACTTCTATGAGGTACTTCTATGAGGTACTTCTATGAGGTACTTCTATGAGGTACTTCTATGAGGTACTTCTATGAGGTACTTCTATGAGGTACTTCTATGAGGTACTTCTATGAGGTACTTCTATGAGGTACTTCTATGAGGTACTTCTATGAGGTACTTCTATGAGGTACTTCTATGAGGTACTTCTATGAGGTACTTCTATGAGGTACTTCTATGAGGTACTTCTATGAGGTACTTCTATGAGGTACTTCTATGAGGTACTTCTATGAGGTACTTCTATGAGGTACTTCTATGAGGTACTTCTATGAGGTACTTCTATGAGGTACTTCTATGAGGTACTTCTATGAGGTACTTCTATGAGGTACTTCTATGAGGTACTTCTATGAGGTACTTCTATGAGGCCATTGCCGCCATCTTCTGAGCGCCCCGGGCTGGGGCACCTGAAGGCGGGGCTGATTGCTGGGGCAAAGGCCTAGATGCCCCGTACCGGTTTAAACGCACACTTGAAAGGCTCCCAGATCGGAACATGCACGTCCAAAAGGCCCTTGTCGGGATCCACGTGCGCTATGGACGAGCGGTAGATCAAGTAGCCCCGCATCACAAGCAACGAGAGCGAGCATGCAAAGAAAGACGCGCCGGAAAAGTAGGAGCAGTCCAAGTACTGCTGGGGCGATACCAGGCCGCCGGAGCCCGTCTTGAGCGAGAGCCCTATCACGGGAGACGCAATGCCGGCCATGCCCAAAAACGTCCATAGCATGCAGAGCGACACGTTGACGCGCTTCAAGCCGAAGTTCTTGGCTAGAATGGGCGCAATGGTCCCGAAAATGGCGCCCATGAGGGCGCCCTGGATAAGGCAGAAGGCAATGATCATGGCGTAGTTGTATGCAGGCACCCAGAGGCCGAACACCCACACGGCCGAGAGGAAGTACGTCAACCCGGCCACGGTCACGGCACCGTAACGGTCAGCGAGCATGCCCACGAGCGGGCGCCCGAACGTCGAGCCCAACTGCACCATGGCCGACGAGATGGAGCCCTGGTACGGCGTGTAGCCCATGGACGTGGTGACGTTGGCCATGTCGTAGAGCACCACCACGTATCCAAACATGCAAAAAATGATGTAGAACGCGCAGATGTAGAACCCGGCGCACCGCAACACCTTGCCGTCGAAGAACGACAGCTTGACCTCCATGCGCGTGCGGATCAACACTATGGCCACCCAAGTAAGCCCAAAGCACATAATGGACTGCGCCCGCAACGCCCAGTGCACCGAGCGAGTCTCCACGATTTTCTGCATGCCCAAGTTGTACACCAATCCGCCAACCCCCAGGCCGGCCGATGCAATGCCCCCGGCAAACGTGCGCTTCTTCTTGAACCACTGCGCCAATATGGAGAGCGCAGGCATGGTCATGAGCGCGAGCCCAAACGCCTGGAGCGTGCCCTGCGTGAGGTAGAGCTCCCAGAGCCGCGTGGAAAACGACGCCATCAAGAGCCCGGCAAACTGGCAAAACAGCCCGATCACAATCACGCCCTTGATGCCCACCTTGCCCTGCAAGAAGTTCACCGCGGGCGCAAAGCAGAGGCCCACGCCAAACGTCATGCCGCCAATCACCGCATAGTCGTACTTGGTAGCGCCGGCGAACGTGCTTTCATTCAAGTACGTGGAAAGGTAGATGGCAAACCCGGAGTTGGCTCCCCACGTGTTGAAGTTGAGAATGAAGCATGCCACCACCACAAGCCACCCGTACCCGCCATCGGGGATATCGTCCAATCCGTGGTTCGGGTCCTTGGCCAGTAGAGCGTTTTGTTTTTCGACGTCTTGGTCTTGCGTCTGCCTTTGGGCCTCAATGGTGTCATCATTTGACGAGCCTGAGCCGGGGCTGGTGCTTGTTGTCATCGCGCCGCTGCACAGAGGGATGAATTGTTTGAGGGGCTATTGGACGCGGTTTGTTCTGGTGCTAAGAGTTGGCGAGCTTTGTTGAGGTTAATTGAGCTTTCCTTGAGCTGTGTTTCACCTGGTTAAACCTTCACCTGGTTAGACCTTCGCCTGGTTAGACCTTCACCTGTTTCGCCTGAATGACCTGTTTCACCTTCTTCGGCCTATGCTTGCAGTGAAACTGGGCTTTTCAAATCTGCCTTGAGCCGTTATCCATGTATTGCCAAAAGTTGGAAAGTGGCGAGCGTTTGGACTTGGTGAGATGAGCCCGTTCTTTTTCCTGGGGTTCATAAACTCCACCGCGGGCGGGGCCGCGAACGGCAAATCCCTAAGCCGGGCTCCCGCGTGCACTCTCGAGTGGAGTTTCGCGAGTACTAGCCAAAACAGGCAACGCGAGGGCGGGGTCGGCGAATGGGCGTGGCAAGAATGCTTGTTGTACTCGGAAAAAATATGGGGCAAGCTGGGAATCGAACCCAGGACCGCCCGCACCCTAAGCGAGAATCATACCACTAGACCACGTGCCCTCTTATTTACACCGTCAAAAGTTGCAGTTTGCCCTATAGTATCAGATAATATATGTGTATCAGTGAAAAAGAGTGTCTGGCAAACCAAGGCTATATCCCACGGACTGGAGACACCAGAGATTTCTCTTCCTAATAGTCACGAAAGTTGGTTTTTACCAAGAGGGGAGTTGGGCTGATACAAGCCATGTATTGTCTAGTCCCGTAAAGACCGTGTGACCAGAATGGGTACTAGATGACCTGGCATTTACTTGACAGTACCTCATTTTATGTCTGATCTCTTGTCTTGGATCGCTTTTTAGGACCGCTTGTGTCGGCTCGCTTTTACCAAATGGGTACCAACAATAAGGGACAATTTTTCTCTACCGGCGAGGCATAAGTCACACGACAAGGTCACTAGGATAGAATATAAGTGAACTTAGAATTCGAACAGTCCAGGCGTCATGCTGAATTCAAAAGTCGTATAGCATGTCTTGGCGTCATTCTTCTAAGTGGCACCGCGTGAGAGCACCTTTATGGATCTGCTTACCTTCGAATATTTGCCTCGGTGAATAAATCATCGTCTGCCAAAGAATAGTATCAGGTAAAATGTGGCGAGAAGTCGTAATCAGTAAGCACTAATGCGTTAATTCTGAAATAAAGGGAATCATTCCATGGGCAGCGCACTACGAATGGATGCGAATTCGAGTGTGATGTACACTTGAGGGGGTGCCAGGGACGCCATGATGGATCGCCCTGTTTCTTAACTTTGAGGCCTTTTTTGAGACAGCATGTTTAAAGCTGATCGGTGGTCCACAATGCCACTTCTGCGAATCACAAGGCAAGGAAGTTTCGTCTCGCCCTTATACGCAATAAGGAGTCACACGCCGGAGCACTTTCGTGTTCTTCTATGTGGTTCTGAAAGAATCCCCCATAGTTTCATGAACTAAAATTGAATACTTGTCTGCACTAGGATTACCACAAAACCTGCCACATTCGGAGTTATGTAGAAATACTCGAAAAGATTGTGGCGGTTGGAGATGGCAGCGATACTGCACCCATAGGCCTCAACAGTCCGTATCAGAGATGCTTTGGAGATACGGTATCACCGAGGCTTTGGAGGAACGGTATCAGAGGGGGGAATCTCCGGCCCTGGCCGAGTTTAACCGCATGGCAGGTGAATTTGCACCAAGGTTAGTGTGCTGCCAAGAAGGATCCAAGGGAGAATAAGAAAACAATAGAGTATACGAAAAAAAACGAACATCAAAGTATGGGATTAAATACACTATTTATATATATATATATATATGTGTGTGTATATATGCAAGCTAGTGCTGCAAATGTATTTGTGTCATGCTTGCTCTGCTCAGGGTTAAGCACCCCGTGCATGATTGTATGCACCGCGCCCAAATCTGAAACACCCTGGTGGAGCTGTAGACTACCTAAACCGGGTGCATGTGCCAAAACCCTCGCCTATATAAAGCACGCGGGTTGCCACCACTTTCAGGAGAGCAATTAATATCCCTTGTGCCATGATATCAGAGGAGCCAGCTGAGACCGCCCCACAAGAAATAGTGGGTTAATTCACAGCACGAAGCACCTCAAAAGCCAATGATTCGAAATCATGTCGAAATGGACTTGGAACGACTTTGCAGAGCATCCCCACGGAAGTATCTTCTAACCGAGAAACATTACACGAGCTTAGGGGACTTTGTATCACATTTTCCAACCGGCACATTTGCATTTTTATGCCATTACGCAATGGCCCTGTCGTGGCATGGGGCACTGCGAACAACTAAAACTTGAATTTTTACAGGCCCGTATTCGTTGGTAACTTTTGTTTTGTCCATGAAACCTTCATTGATTAAGTTTCATGTAAGGTTTCTTACACAAAATCGGACTAGCTCACTTCGGATACAAATCTTGGAGAGAAGCCACGATCCTCTCTAAAACATATGCATCTACACGTGAACGTCACGTGCTGCTTCAATACATACATGTAATGGAGTGATGAGCTCGGAGTTGGATAGGTCTGTTCATTCAGACACGTTACGACTCTTCATTGTTGCTACCTTATTTGTAAGAGTTGTTTTTAACCAGTGATTATCCCCCCTCCCCACCCTTTTGTTGGTTATGCGTTGTTTGAGACGGAAAAATGATTTTCAGTTGTCCAAATTGCTAAATCAAATGATTCTCCTACTGTGAAGATGTTAAAACAGCATGAAAAAGATCCATTAAGTCAACAACAATTGGAGGTAAACTCTTTGTGTAGGGTGTTTCCTGGATAATTTAGATACCTGCGGAGAACGTCCTACAATTTCGGCTGCTCTTGTTGATGTCTAGTCATGTTTCATTCTGCTTCATACACACCCCAATGAAAAACATGTTTCGAGAACTGGAAATTGGCCTACCGTTGGAAATACCACGAGGCCATAGCCACGGCCCACGAGCTGACAAAAGACAAGGTCCACCATTGCCCCAAGCTGTTGCAGATGCGGGGCAGCAAGTTGCCAGGTCAGGCATTCTAGCCCAGGTTACACGAGTCAAGACTTTTTGCAGTTCACTTGGCTCTGTGCTCTCAAAAACATTCTACGTTGCTCTGAAATGAACGCGGCCCAAGACTTTACTTCTTTTTATTTTCTGCCCTGCGGAACTTGAGCAGAAGTTCCGCGACCTTCTCTTCCATGTGCGAGGACACTTGCCTTCGAAATACTTCTTGGGGGCTCTGGAATGAGCTTCAGTGATCTCCTAAGCCATAAGCTTCGGTGATCTTGCCTCGCCACTGCCAGCTTCTCCTGGTGGGCCGCTGCGTCGTAAAAGCCCCGCAAATGGCCTATTGGGAATTCACAATGATCAAGCCCAAAATTGAGTCAATCACGGCCACTGCCGCTGTGCTTGTAATTTCACTGTTGGAATCGTAGGGGGGACTCACCTCCACGACATCTCCGCCCACCACGTTCAATCCGCTCAAACCGTCCAATACCGAGAGCAATTCACGCCCGGTCCATCCGCCAATCTCCATGGTTCCTGTGCCTGGCGCATTGGCCGGATCCAAGACGTCGATATCCACCGAAATGTAAACGGGGGTATTGCCAATGGTGTTTTTAATTTGGTTGACAATTCCGTAGATTCCCTTCTGATCAATTTCGCGTGCGTGAATGGTCTGGAACCCACATTCTGCATCGTGCTTTCTATCGTAGTTGGATTGGATGTAGGGTGCCCGCAAACCGACGTGAAAACATTCGTCTTTTTTCAAGTATCCATTCTCAGCAGCATAGTGAAGAAACGACCCATGGTTCAAGGACATGTAGTCTGTGATCCCGCCGCCAAGCACTTTCGGATCCCATGTGTCTATATGACTGTCAAAGTGCAACACTGCAAGCTTTCCATACTTTTCATATGCTGACCGCAATGCCATGAGGGTAATGGTGTGGTCACCGCCCATGGTAATAATCTTGGGAACTTGAATCAGCTTGTGTCCGGTTGTTGAGTGATTGTGGATTGCTCTTTGTCCTCTGTACAATTGATTCAATGCAATTCTATTATCGAAGGGAGTCATGGGGACGTCACCGCAGTCGATGATAGATAAATTGTGGGACTTTGGATCATACGGGTCAATTCTCCCCAATTTGGCATCTCTACCGTTACCTCTGACGGGGGTTAAGCCATTTCTGAGCCGCTTTGTGCCCAGTCTGATGGAGTCTGGCCCAAATCTGGCCCCTGGCCTGTAAGATACGCCCGTGTCAAAAGGAGCACCAACAATTGCAATATCAATAGGTTCTTCGAAAAGTTGAGGATCGAAGCAAGCCATGGTGTCAAAACCACCGTACGTGACTATGCCTCCAAACCTATTCAAATCTGAAAGATCCGCCGTATCGTCGTCAGGAGGGAAAATGTGTTTCTTCTTCGTCCTCAAGTATCCATCATGAGAGGCCATTCTCAAGTTCCGTTCGTGATCTTGCTGGAGTTGCGTCAACTTGAAAAGGGCTTTCAGTGGGGGCTCATTTTGGAGGTCCAACAGAATGAAGTTTGGACCAGCTCCCAGCGGATTGGACACTTCGCCATTGTTCAAAGCAGCCTGCTTGTACAAGCTCGATTCTGCCGATTCCACGAGCTCGCCGTAGAGTTGATCAATGAGGGATTCGGGGACTGGTGCCTCCATGACATTTTGGGCCAAAGCAAATGGCACAACACTAGCGAGAAGGAAAAGATGAAGCATTGCTTGGAAGATGGAGCTCTGGGATGACTGCTCCATATTGCAGATAGCTGGGCTTTTATTCTGAGAGGGTAATTCCGTTGCCTCGATTACACAATGCGAGGGGCCAAATTCCGGGGTAAATTCCGCACAATTCCGTCAACAATCCGTTGCGAATTCCGTCATGAGCACGAGAGGCATTAGGCCACAATTCCGTCGGTGCATTTTTGGTTCCTGATTTAGATGACTCGCCAGAAAACGAATCTCGAGAAAACCCGCCGCGAGGAGAAGCTGCGAACATTTATAGTTTGCTTTTGTACAACTGGGATTACAGCCATTTGCCACGCCCTGCATCCCCCGCCCCACCGCCCGCAGGCCCATGAATATAAAAGCTGCCTCGCCTTTTCCTCGTTCATTATTCTTATTCCCAGTGGTACTATTCAGGAGACTTCTCCCTTCATTACGAAAACAGTGGTTACTGAAGCGACGCCCGCCCTGGTCTTTGCCCCCCTTCTCACTAGAGCAAGGTATTATGAGAGGAACCGTCCCGATTTTTCCACCTTTTTGGAACATTCCACTTTGGGAAATCATGGCCACAAATAGATATTGAAAACTGTTCTGGAAAAATCATTCCCTGGATATAAGGGATGGTATGGAGCGGGCCGTGGCTGCTAAAAATGACACCACGTCTTATGCGCGGATGCTATTGCGTGCATCGCCGCGGGGTTTAGCCGTTTCATTGTCATTTATGCTGTATGCAAGCGTGACCTTCGATTGCTCTTGAATGATTTAACTATGCGCCGCATCACATTTCTCCTTTGAGACCCCATTTTCTTCCAGCTTATCAACTATTCGAGCATTATTGCATTCATTATTTATACTTCATAGACTACGATGGGCTTCCGCAGACCCGCCGCCCCTCTCCCTGGTCTTGACCAGGAGCAACAGCAAAATTATCAGTTTGAAGAAGAGCCTAAGCCTAGCAGCGATTATAACCAGGCTTTCAAGCCACAGAAGTCTGGGCTCAACGATGTGCCCTTTGCAATCTTTTTTCTTTTGGTGGTGGTTGCTTTTCTAGTACTCTCTGGGTTCACTTTGAACGCCATGAAGAAAACATGGTCGTTTCAAGGCGGAGGCTCTGTGTACCATTCGCAGAACTCGTTCACACTCAATTCCAACACAGCCATCTTGTTTGGATTTGTTATCGTGATATCCGTGGCTCTTTCATTTGCCACTTTGTTGTTTGCCCGGGTCAATGCCAAGCTCTTCATCACCTCTGGACTTATCCTCAATGTTCTCCTCGGGCTTGGAACGGCAATCTACTACTTTGTCATGAAGTACTACTCATCAGCAATTGTATTCTTGGTGTTTGTGTTGATCTCAGCTTGGTCATACTGGAGCTGCAGAAGCAGAATTCCTTTTAGCGCTAATGTTTTGGAAATTACAATTGATGTGATGAAAAGATATAAATCGACTCTCATGACCTCTGCCATTGGCTTGATTGTTTCCGGGTTGTTTTCAGCCTTTTTCTCCATGATCATCGTGGCTACATACATCAAATACTCTCCTCATAGCGGAAACCCGGGCTGCCAGATTGACGGAGGGGCTTGCTCGCAAGGCAGCTTGATTGGGGCATTGGTGTTTTTGTTTTTTGCGGGATATTACATCTCGGAGGTGATCAAGAACGTCATCCATGTGACGATTTCAGGGGTGTACGGCACGTGGTACTACCTCTCAGGCTC
This sequence comes from Metschnikowia bowlesiae, assembly GCA_002370295.1. Taxonomy (NCBI): domain Eukaryota; kingdom Fungi; phylum Ascomycota; class Pichiomycetes; order Serinales; family Metschnikowiaceae; genus Metschnikowia; species Metschnikowia bowlesiae. Next base: position 44,978 of record NLAK01000014.1, on the reverse strand, counting down.
GGACCAGGGGGAGCCCAAATCGCCGGCATTGGGTGCATTCAAAAGAGCCATGACCAACTGTTTCGGGTCGATTTGCTTCGGCTCGTTAATCACCTCGATTCTTCAGTTGATTCATGCCATTGTGCGGACTCTTAAGCAGAACGCCTTCGACAGCGGCGATATCTGCGGTGGGTGTGGGCTTCTCATCTTGGATGCAATTTTGGGGTTCATTGATTGGCTTGTCCGTTACTTCAATCACTACGCCTATGTTTACCTTGCCCTCTACGGGAAGAAATACATCATCTCGGCCAAAGAGACCGTCCAGTTGCTTCGTTTCAAGGGCATGGATGCTTTGATCAACGACTGTTTTGTGAACACCTCGTGCAACTTCTACTCGCTCTTTGTGGCGTATGTGGCCACGTTGTTCTCATATTTCTACTTGAGATTCACCAAGCCGCCCTATAACGACGACGGCGCCTTCTATGCTCCTGTCATGGCGTTCAGTTTCCTTATTGCCGGGCAGGTTACCCGAATCTCTTTGACGGTCATTGAGTCGGGGATTTCCACGTTCTTTGTGGCGTTGGCCCGTGACCCCGAGGTATTCCATATGACGAACAGAGATAAGTTCGACGAGATCTTCAGAAACTACCCTCAGGTTTTGGACAAGATCTTTTCGAAGGATGAGCAAGAGCAGCGGCAACAGGTGGACGGGCAGTATTACCAGCAGCCCATGCAATATGGCCGGAGCTGAGGTGATTGAAATACCCAATGATGGCTGGCTCAGCCTAAAGGATATAAGGGGGATGTTTTAGTCTGCCATAGCTATAGCATAGATTTAGGGTATCAAAGAAACAGGTTATTTATCGACTGGCATAGTCTCAGAATATGTGGAGATATTTTGTAGCATTTATGGAAACTGGAAGTAAACACCTGTACACCCGAGTACCGCATGTATGCAGGTATGAAATTTATGCAGTACGCCAAGGTTCTTAAGTGAGGCGAGCGGCTCAGACCAAGGCAACCACCACCCCTCATAACTGAACTGGCCGGCTTGGGACCCTTCGAAGCCCTTCTTAGCAGATCAAATCGTCAAAAATACTGAATCCCGCATTATCCTGGACTGTACGTCTGGAGAGCCTGTGAAAGCCAACCAGCCACCTTGAAATCTTAGCCTCTCCCAAATCAAGCCCCTCGGTTACACCAAACACCAAGAGAAATCGGGCAGTGCATCCGCTTCAGCAACGCTACCGTCTTCATACAAACACAAAACCAAACTGCATGCTCACGCTCGCAATTGGAGACCTCTTCATCCCCGAGCGGGCGGTTTCACTCCCAGCACAGTTCACCAAGCTTCTAGCGCCGGACGCGCCCAAGGTGCCATCCAATCGCAAGATTACGCAGGTGCTCTGCTTGGGGAATATCACGCAGTCTGGAGGAACAGTGCGGTTTCTACACGAGCTTTCGCCGTCGTTGAATGTGGTGCGTGGGGAGTTCGATGACGAAGCCATTCTTTCGCAGCAACTACAGCATTTGAGCGGCAAACACGAGCAGTTGCCCCTCTACCGCGTGGTCACTGCAGACAATTTCCGCATTGGGTTCACGTCCGGCCATCAGATCGTGCCTCAGAACGACCCGTTGCTGTTGTTGGCGTTTGCACGCGAAATCGACGTGGACGTGTTGATATGGGGCGGTACGCACCGGGTGGAGGCTTACACGCTCGACGGCAAGTTTTTCATCAATCCGGGAAGTGCCACTGGTGCATTTTCCATGGCCTGGCTCGAGGCTGACGAAGAGTTTCTGGAAAACGAACTTTCCGAGTCGGAAACCATGGAAGCTTCAAACGGCGACCTAAAGCAAGAGGTGGAAGAGGAGGAAAAGAAGGTGGAAATGGAAAGGGAGGAATTTGATGGAGAGCAAGGCGACAATGGGGACCAAGCAGAACACGGAGATCAAGGAGAGCAGGGAGAACAGGGACAAAATGGAGAGAATGAGACGAACTCGAATAACGACGAATCCCCTCAAAACAATAATCAATCCAAGGATCTGGCCGAGTCCGAGTTCGACGATACTCTTTACTCGTCGTCAATACCTTCGTTTTGTCTTTTGGATACAAACTCTTCTCGGTGCACTCTTTATATCTATACCTACGTGATGGGAGAAGTCAAGGTAGACAAAGTGATTTACTCGAAAGAGTGAGGTGACTATGGATTAGTCTATTGAGAGGGACTGCCGGGTGACTCTTACGGGGGTAACTCATGTGGACGTATGTGGCTCCTAGAGCATCACTTCTGTCATGTGGGGGTGTACACGGTCTACCCCAAACGGTCTGCCCACACGTTCTGCCCACACGTTCTGCCCACTCGGTCTGCCCACTCGGTCTGCCCACACGGTCTGCCCACACGGTCTGTCCCACGCGGTCTGTCCCATTTTGGCAGTTTACCTTCCAGGATTGGACTTGCCACCACTCGTTGCAGCTTATCGGAGTCAACATCGTAGTGGATCCCTTCATGAAAATTAGCCCGATTGGGACTAGTTCACCAGAAAGGTGACAGTGGACGAAAAGACTCAAGGAGCTTGCGGGTTGATTAGTCAAGGCTTGAAAACTCACCAGGTCCATTCAGGTCGAGATTGAGAACTCTCTTTATTTTGGGGGTAGTTGTGCATGGCCATTTTTGGTTTGTGAGTCCAGTTGGAGTACTGATAAATCACCTAGTAATAACCTTCAGCATCTTAAACCTTGTAATTTCTCAGCATTTGCTAATGGGGAATTCGTCATTCGATTAAGAGATCAAAACTGAATCCTTCACTGAATCCTTCACTGAAGTTAGATGTCTGATGACAAGAAAAGCCGTCATCGTCATTACACGTATATCGACTGTTCTTGATTCAGACCAATTGACCCACCAATTATTTGGCTTCAATGGCTTCCGTTTGCGGATGGTTGTTCTCCCCTAGCTGTGAATAACAAAAACAAGTTTTGGGACGGAAGGAATTGAACCTTTGATCAGGCATCTGACTAATGTTTATAGGTGTTGGGTATCAATCAGACGGTGGTAGTACACCATCCATCAGTACCACGATGACTGCTGCAACTTTTGAGTTCAAATACTTCAGGATCTCTTTAAAGAATTCAGCAACAATATAAGAAACACGCATGACACGTTCACTTTAAACCGGAATCCCACATTAAGCATTTGACTTGCAAATCTGTAGCTCTATAAAGAGTCTCCACAAAAAAGATATGATACTTGTCGTTCGGAATTTCATGATGGGGTAAGGAGACACGTGTGACAAGAGTCTTGTCTTGGACCAGGTGACGTCCAAAAGCCGATTCACAGTATTGGCACATTGAACACCAAATAACTTGGCCATGGGTGCATTTCCTATTGGATCACCATAGTCAGCGGAAGTCGAAGTCCTTGTCTCGTACGAACCATTGACAAGCTCAAAGCCAGAGTTGTGTTGCACACAAACCAAGTCTCTCGCCTGCACGTGCTGCATCAATTCCTCTAAGCTGGTACTCAAGGTGACCAATGGGTTGCTCTGAGCTTGATTCTGTTGGTTGAGAATAAACCCAACCACTTGTATCCGGAGAAGTTTCTCTCCTTATCGGCGATATCCTTAAAGTAACCACCTCTAGTATCTTGGCCTTCGAGTGATGTTCAGAGCTTGACTTGGCCCAGTCAAAGAGGCAAATGCTTCTGTTGATGAACACTCTTTTTGGACTCAGGACTCTTCCAAACCCACGACCCTCCAACTCACTCAAGAGCCGCGAGTCCACCAAAATCTTTAGAAGTTTGGGATAGCCTTGGAATGATATTGTTCTCCGCATCACTTTACGGCTTCAGGAATGATATGCAGCTCCTTAGAAGTGGTGGACTCTGTTCGGGTAGCTCCAAAAGCAAATCCAGGGTAGATAAAGAATGGTGCAGTGATGAAGATCCTCACACTTGACATTTGCCAGTTTTTCATTAAACCAATACGAGGCGGCGTTTCTTGAAACACCATTCTCGTTCTCCGCAATACCATGAGTCTGACCTCACCCATCACACATGTGCCCGACCAAGATAGCAGGCGGAATGATTCAGAATATAGCCGCCATAATCACCTTGTCACAATCCCGTGGCCAATTTCATCATAATATCCTTAATTCATCATCCCCGCTTTGCTGTGACTCTTCGGTGAGGCTAGCTTCTGAAACCCCTGGCATTTGATTTCCGCATTGTGCAGGTTTAGTCTCTACCGCTCAGGTTGAACGTCTTTGAATAAATGATGGATACCGATGAACAATTTTTGTTGGTTTTTAGTCCATCAGTGCAATGGCAAAAATTCGTTAATCTTTCAACTAGGGGGAACCGCCCGGGCTTATATAGAAAAGCGGCCAAGGCTGCGTACCGGATTTGGGGTCATATCGTGGGGCACAATCCCAATCGGGCCAGTCTCGCCGACAGTCACCCGAAGCGGCCTATAACTTGCATCCAATAGGCAGAAACTGGGTCCGTCCGATGCAAACCTGAAACACAGGAGAATAAAGGGGTTGTGCTCCGCGTGAAGGCTGCCTCCCCAGGGTATGCCGCGCGTAGCCGCGCATCGCCAACTTGGCACACATGGGTCGCGCACGACCTATGGAGAGTCGGGCACGATGTAGGTATACACGCTACAATATATAAGGGGCAAAGAAGTCTAGTCGGTACACGTTGGTTTTCACTGCCCCTGTGTATTGACTATCTTTTTGGATGAAAGTGATGTTTTTGATCCCTCCCTCTTTTGCTCTATCTGCACAAATAGTAACACAATGACTATATTTAACTACTATAGGTTTCCTCATCATGTAAGTTCCATGTTGTTCCTAGTGGAACTCCATCAGCTTTAGTACCGGATGTAATAGAAACTTCATCCTATAATTCTCAAGCTATATTTCGAGCATCACGTTGATCAGCAACATAACACATAATGTGTTACACCCAATGCCCTTGGGCTTGGTACATCCAGGACAGAGCATCGACCGAATTCCTAGGCCCCACTTTATCTGCGCCGGCGTAGGCGACTCGATTTGGCCCGGTCTGATTCGGCCGTCAACATCATCATACTCTCTTTCGAAGCCGCTTCATGAGTTCAAGGGCCCCATTTGAGAGAGAGGCAGTTTGTCCATGAGTTCTTTTTTTTCATAGTTGCATCTTCTGCGAGATTCAACTTCCAGAGCGGGATAGTCGGGCATGGGTCAACCAGCACTGTCATGAGGATGATTCAAGAGAAGACAACCCCCAGAGGAGTTGCTTGAGCACTGTTTCTTGACCAGAACGGCCAGCTGGCGTTTGCCAGGAGCATGGCATACTTGAGAAGGGGGTGTGACCGAATTCTGGTTCGGAGTATCCCTTGCTTAATTCAAGGAGCATGTTGGGGATTGACACGAATAACCTGCCCATTCCCATCCGACAGGGTCCCCTAATTCTGGGCTGGATCTCGGAACTCTTTTTATTTGGTGTCTTTGATTTCGAGCTTGTTCTTCAATTGGCAAATTTAGCAATTTGGCAATTTGGCAATTCACCAATTCACCAATTCACCAATTCACCAATTCACCAATTCACCAATTCACCAATTCACCAATTCACCAATTCACCAATTCACCAATTATCCAATTTCCTCTCCGCTGTATTCATTTTCTTCGGTTTCGTTCTCCAATCCCCGTGCAGTCCCTCGTCCAATTTCTTCCCCGAATTCGTCCCAATCTAGATGCATTCCAATTGTTCCCAGTTCGTTTCCATCCTCACCTTGTTCATTTCAATGTTCAATTCAACTCCTCGCCAAATCTTCCGCTTCTTTCTCCAATGTCTTCAGGTTCGCTCCAATTCCTCAATTTGCTCAAGATCTTTCGCCTCAAGCCTGTACAGACGAATAGTGCAACACAAACTCCTTGTGGATCTTCTCCCAGTTGTGGGGATCAAAGAACACATACACTCCCCGCTCCACATCCGGACTGATGAGAACCGGCTCCACATTGCTATCCTTGGTGAGCCACACCTGAATGTCTCTGTGGTAGCGCCAGTTGCGCGCCACAAGCTCGCGCGCCGCATACTCCTGGAGCGTGTCGCGAGGCTTGGAATAAAAGATGTAGAATAGGGTCTCGTCGGAAAATGACGAGATTTTGGTGTCGCAAGGCTCGGGCCTCGGCACAATGTTCTTGAGTAGGATGGATTCGTCGAGCACGAAATAAGGCTCGACTTCCGACCGTGAAGTTTCTTGCCATGGCGACGCCAAATGCTTGAGGACGTGGGTGTCGTGGGACAAATCAAGGCCCATGAAGGCAAGATTCTGGCCCATGGCATAGTTGTTCTGGTCGGAATCCTCCATTTTGACGAGCGACGAAATGGCCTTCAAGCCGAATTTGTCGATGGGACGGGCTTCCGCATCTGGCGAGGACGTCTTGGCGTTTTGTAGGCCCGGCGGGAAGACGGCAGTCATTGTGGCGTGCAACTGGGGAGGAGGTGGTGAAGTGGGAGGCCGCGCATCACGTGGCCGGCCATCGTCCACAACTGCCGCGTGAATACTAGCCCGTATGCTTAGTCACGTGCTCAGTTCGGTCACGTGCCAAATGTTGAGCTGCTTTCTCAGTCACGTGCACAAGAGCACGCCGATCGCGGCCGCTTCCGAACGAAGGCACCGAGTCACAGTTGGTAATTAGCTGGCATAGACCGTCCCAGGATGCTTTCCAAGGAGCGCGGTTCTGCGGTAGGTGTCCCGAGAAGCCCGTTCCGGGTCACGTGAGTTCCGCTCCCCCAAGTTCCAGCCCACGACCCCTTGCGCTTGTAGTCGGCGCCAAACGGCTGAGCTTGGCTGCTGCGACTCGCAGCTGTCTAAAAACGCCTCTCCGAGATTGCTTATTAATACGCAGGGCGGCTAATATAACACGTTACGAGCCCGTGCACGTGACTCAGTTCCGGACTTTCGAACGGCCATCCCGGCCCAGCGATGGTGTCGCATTCCAAATTGGAGTCATGGGAAGTGGCTCGTGGTGCGCCTATTCTGGGACTAAATCCGAGAGGACTAGGTGTCTGGACATTTCTTGCACTGGCATGAGTCCAGGTCAGTCCAGGGTCACCAGAAAACGCATGCTGGACAGAGAGCGAGCCCCAGATGATAGACAACAATACGAAATTTGGACAAGTTCACTCTCTTGCCAAAACCTGCTCAAACGACTCGTGCACAGAAAGACACGGAGGCTTTCTAGGGGTACAAATAGGCGGAAACTTGGCTGATGCAGTCAGCCAATTGGAACTGTTTATTTTTTATCAAGTACGATGACGTAAGGGTACCGCGGCACGTGACCCCATGCCAACACTGCAACGACCGGCCCGTACCGTGGAATGCCCAAGCCAATTGGCCACGCCAGACTAGGTTGGATGTGCCGCACCCGCTCGACGCCAGAGGACCTATTTTTTTTTTTGGTGTCCCTCGGGGGCGCCCAGAAGTCTTTTGTTCAATTCTGACCCGGTGTTCGCGCGCTCGGATTTGTCACTTGTGGACCACCCACCAAAGCATAACCACACCGGGAACCGCCACTCCGAGATGAAGACGCCGACCCGAGATCAACACACCTGGTGAAGACACCGAGATGAACACACCGAGATGAACACACCGAGATGAACACACCGAGATAAACATAGAAGTGTACCCCAAGTCGTTGAGGCTCGGTCAGGTGGCATCGTCTTTTGTCTCGGTCAGGTGGCATCGTCTTTTGTCTCGGCCAGCCAGTTGCGTTTACTATGGACATTTTGCGGGCTGAGGATGAAGCGGTCCAGTTCTGTCCACCCGCCCAGGAGCCACCTCTACCTCTCTAGTCCACCGGTCAGGCGTCCCGTTCCTATTGCTCACTTCTTGCTGCAGTCGCTCGTTTCCTGTAGTCATACCTGTACTTGCGGATTCTCGCTGGCTGGATGCAAGTGCTACATCGTATAAACCGTCCCATGTCACGGAGAAACTGCAACATCGAGTGCAGGTGAGGTGCGTCTAGCACATGGAAAATGGAGCAAGTATGCATGACGCGCGAGCGTGTATGCCGGACTAGCCGGCGATGAGCAGCGATGGGTGGCGAGGGGTGGCAAGGGGCGGTGAAGGAGGCCTTGGCAACGGCAATGCCGGCAATGGAGACCGGGTAAGCGAGTGCCACGAAAACGCCGTAAATGGGCTGGCGTACCCCGCGCCGCCTGCAGCCACACCAGACTTGCCAATGCAACCCGCCGCGTACCGGAACATCGTGGCCCCGACCCCCGTGCACCAGGCGCATTGAGCGATTTTCAGTGGCTATCGGTGGTGCACATCCAAAGAAACTTCAGACGTGCGTTCGCGCCTGCAGCCAGCGGTGTGCTTTATCTTCCGCGATGACAAATCCTAGGATGGCAAATGCTACGATGTTGCGCAATCACGGGCCTTATAAGATGCGCCTTCGCCCATAGGTCGAACTTCTCTTTTCTTGCCACCCTCTCTTTTCCTGCCGCCCTCCTTTAGCTGGCAGCGACCTTGCTTTTAGCCCTGCCTCAGCCCACCCACCCTTCGCTTCCACTCCCTAGCCAAGCGCCCCATTAGCTGATTCGCTGATTACCGCCGGTCAAGTCCCTGGATCAAGACATCGCTGTTGCCTTCGGAATTTTCCCTGACCTCACGGCCCTTAATCGTTATCCTGATAGCCACAAAATCACCCAATTGCTCTCGGCAAGTCCTCGACTGTACCCACTGGTCCTCATCGCTGATCAACCCTTCAATTGAGTTAATCCTTCAATTGAATTACTGCCAATCCACGCATTAATAGCGCCGGCACTCGCCACCTAGCTTATTGCAGCCTTTGCACCCCTGCAGCCAAACCTCCAGCCCAAGTTGCACCTCAGAATGCCGTTTCGCCTCCACCATCGTTCCAAAGAAAGCACGTCGCCCCACTGGCTAAGTTCCAGAACAGGCTCGCAAACCCTGGAGTGGTCCACCCCAAACAACCTGTCCAGCGTGTCGCTAGCCCTGGCGGCGCTGCTGTCACGGAGCAGCCTCGACCTCTTGCAATACAACGAGTTCCACGATAGCAACACGTTGGACGCGCAGCTCGGACCGCGGCTTCGAGCGCTCCAGGACTCGCTCCGCAACCCAGATCTCTCACTGCCGGTGCGCAAGATCTTGCAGACGGCTTACAACCAGTTTGAGCGCGAAAGCGCCCGCAACCAGGAGTTTCTACCCATGTACACGCCGGACTATCCGCCCCCGTACCTGCGGTAATAAGCCACCTATGGGAATGTGCCATCCCTGTGTGAGCGAGTGCTCACCTGTACACCGCTCTTCGCGCGGCACCTTTCTTTTCTCTCTCCGTGGTCCGTGCCTGGCCACGTGACATTACCAACTAATACTATTATTTTATAGAATGGATAATCCATATATTGATCACTCGTGTCAAATCTGTCTGTAGCTTTTAGCTGACGGTGGGGTGAAAAATTGCATCCCGCCGCGGACGGAGGTGGGGATGTACGGGTGTATACGTGTTGTACGGGTGCCCCCTTCGAGGATGGCGAGCGGGTTTCCTCGTGAAATGGTTGAGATTCTTTAAGCTCCCCTTGAGTGTATGTACTTCGCCACGGTCTTTTGAAACCACTTTTGATCATACTAATTGGGTGCAACGGATCGGGCGGGTAACACCCCCATCCATATGCAGGAGTCGCCCCCTTGGTCTAGACAGTTGCAGCCAGGTTCCTTCATTTCATATTCATAGCATTCCATGTTAACCCGAGGGTTGAGAAATAGGAAGGATCCAAAGGATCAGGAATGATCCGATGTACAGGACCAGCAACCCGTGTACTGGATTGACAAGCAGCACTGATCATAGGCTGATAAACAGGACTCGTTGGCCGGGTAAAGCAAGTGCATACTACAAGGAGAGCCTGGTGACGTGTCCTTTCCGAGCAGTGCCAAACCGTTCAAGATCCCTGTGACCCTCTGTGATCCTCCAGTGACGGACAAAGCTAAGGCGGCGCCGATCAAGACATCAGCCGACATACATCATCACGGATTTGGCATCCCGAGGCAGTACTAGCCCTTTATAACCTTCCAATACGCTTCAGTGGTGATCAGGTGACACATGCATCAGCTGAGTCGTCTGCTGGCTAACTGAAGGGACCAGATAGATCCAGTGTCAAGGCTCCTTTGGTCGGCCCACCAACCTTTACAAATACAATTGGTACTGGCCAAGTCTGTACTAATCCAATTGAAACTGACCGAATCTGTACTAATGCATTTGAAATTGACCAAACCCTTACTAATGCAATTGACACTGGCCAAGTCTGTTGTAATCCAATTGAAACTGACCGAATCTGTACCAATGCATTTGAAACTGACCAAACGCTTACTGATGCAATTGACACTGACCAGACCTTTACTAATACAACACGTACCCATCAAAAGTGTACGTGCTTTCAGGAACTGCGTATATGGTTAAGGAAATGACCGGAGCCACTCGTGGTACTTTCACCATTGTTAATATGACGTGGAGTCAAGAGTTCAAACCAGTCGCCAGCATTCTTGGGAGGAAATCATGGATTTCTCAGCCCTATTTGAAACTCGGGGCGTGAAATCACCACTCTTGGCGCTGGCTTCAGCAAACTCCACATGAATGGGACCCCATCTTCAAGTTAACCTCAAACAGCATTTGCCATGAGAGGGCATATCGAGTGTCTATAGAATCGGGGGGATTGACCGCAACATCTGAAACTTCTGACTGCCCAGCTGACCAAAGTTCATCCTCAGTCATGGTGTCCGGTTTTTTAATCTTTGTTTCGTGTATACGCAGGGAAAAGTAAGTTGAGCCTTACAACGTGATTCGCCGTTTTTCTCCATCTTCGGCATTATACTTATGTCAATTGTTCTTCTTCTTGTATCACCTTTGGAAACGTTCAGGTACTTTGTTCAGGTTTGGCTTATTACGCAGGTTTGGTGGTGGAAGGTGCACCAGGCATAATTGGAGCCCTAGGGGCATGCTTGCGGGAAAGCCTATTGGAGTCTCTAAGCCGTCCAACAAATTCATCCAACGCAAGGGCCATGAGCTTAAAGTCCAATTTAGACGTGTCCTTAGGGACAAGTTCTTCAGCATTGTCCAAGAAAAAAAGCTTGTCATCTGGAGAGGTAAGGGAGTGCAATAACGGACAGGTAGCGCGGTAAAAGGCAACCTTGGGGGAGTACTGGAAGGCAACATAGAAACGGAGTAATGGTTTACACTCATGTTGGCACATGGCCTGAGTGTATAATTCATTCTCACGAAGAAGCCAGGCAAATGGGTTCGACTCAGCAGCTAAAGCAGCCATTGCGTCAACAATTTCAGATTCCACTCGCCCCCTCGAGCAAACATTATAGCGGAACTTGGGGGCGAGGTGTTTGCCAAGTCCCTCAATGAAGCTGTTGCTGAAAAGGGCGAGAACCTCATTGAAAATGACATTACATTTGTCTTTGGTTTGGCTGGCGAGCGCCAAGCGATAAGGTTCCTCATCCAAGAGAAGATAATAATTAAACGCAGAACCAAGGCGGCTAAAAGCTTCCCTGAAGCCAAGATACCACTCGGGAAAGAGTGAGGCATCGTGCAACTTATAAGGAGCCAACAAATGAGGTTTCTTGGCTCTAGAGCTATAGTGGCTCGTAATCTGTGATTCTGTTTCCAGAAGAGAAATCAACACATCCGTCATGGGGAAGTCCTCGTTGCGTATCCATGCTTCGTCAGGAGCATCGCTGAAAGGCTTTATGGCATTCACCTTATCAAAGAACTCTTTAGAGACCTTGCCATTGATGTATCCCAGATACGGCATTACAACAAATACATTCAACGAATGTAACAAAGAGAGATCAAGTCGGGTCCTTAAGGATTTTTCGCAGCTTAATGAGCCAGGGCGGTCGTGTACGGACCAAGTAACATGCACGCCCGTGCACCCGGACCTTGGATGAGGCTGATGAGCACGCGCTGCCATCTACGCACATGAGCTCGCACACCGCCACCATGTCAGTCCGCAAGCACCCCAACATCATCATAACAGGCACCCCCGGGTGTGGCAAGACGTCCCATGCAGAGAGCCTCGTGGCGCAGCTCGGCTCGCCGTACGTCCACTACAACGTGCTGGAGGTGGCCAAAGTGCGCAAGTGTTTCGACAGCTACGATGCAGTCCTCGACACCCATGTGGTGGACGAAGACAAGCTCTTGGACTCCTTGGAGGACGACTTGCGTGCAGGCGGCGCCGTCATCGACTGGCACTGCTGCGACATTTTCCCCGAGCGGCTCATAGATTTGGTGGTGGTGCTAAAGTGCGGCACCGAAACGCTTTATGACCGCTTGTCCAAGCGTGGCTACAAGGATAACAAGATTCAGGAGAATCTCGACTGCGAGATCATGGAGGTGGTGTGGCAGGACGCCGCCAGCCTGTATGTGCCGGAGATTGTGATTCCGTTGGCGTCGGACTGTGTGGAGGATATGGAGCTGAATGTGGACCGCATTGCGGCTTGGGTGCTGACGTGGGTGGAAAACCACCCCAGCGGCGTGACCAACGAGTTGGATGCCGGTTTGTCTGATGGAAGCAGTGGAGATGAAGATGAGGATGGAGATGAGGAAGAGGATGAGAAAGAAGATTGAGATGGCGAAGGCGATGGTGATGAGAATTGAAAACGAATGAGCTGTAAGCCCATCTCTGATGCTTTTGGTGAAAAGACTGAGGTCATCACCTGAACCCACCGGTCCATCCAAATGTGCAGATGATCCAAGGCGGTCCGCTTTTCTGGAAGTTGATGAAATGCGGTCTCTAAACGTGGGAGAGCAGGTCGAGATGTTGCGTGTGCCTTGATTGATGCAAGAGAGAAACCGCACAATACCGATATTCTTTGTTACTAGCACTGGCCACGGATGCATTATCAGTCTAGATTTCTTATGCCATTGATTTTACCGAGGCATGTCATTGGGCCTCTGAACTCGTGTTGAACAGCGTGTCTGCCGACTCACATTCTTCAACCAAATGATGGAATTCAAAAGATCATCAGGAACTTTGGCGTGGTTCGCCTCTGTGGGATTGGTCCTATTTACTAGCTTGCTAATTCTCTTTGATGATTCCAGTCGGACCTAGAATCTCTGCGGCATCAGGAGACATGGACTTGCCACGTGATTTGAAACGTCTTATTGGAAGTGATCCTTCCACTCACACATGAAAAAGATGCTGCCACAGGCCGGATGGATGACTCGTGAAGATTGTCCCAGTACCGAGCGATGACCGCCAGTGCTCAAGGAGTGGATGGGGCTGGCCTGAGGACTCCAACACCTCGATGCCCGTCTCCTTGTTGAAGTTTCTGTCGCCGAACCATGGCCATCTCTTCTGTGAGTGCCAATAAAGGAGCAAAAAAGACCATGTCTTGGTATGTGCTCAGCAAAATGACATGACTTGTCAGAATTGAATGCTTGTGATCTGACACATGTGGGAGGAAGCCTTGGCTTCAGAGTGCATACCAGTGCAAGCGGCTTTGTGTGTCACGGGAGGAACACCCCGGAGCGTTTTCCTGCCAGCCAAGCAGTAGCCAAGCAGTTGTGGCCCCAGAGTCCCCCAATGAAAGTAAAGCTGGGCGACTGACGAATCTTTTGGGCTAGTTCCAGGCTACAGCCGAGCGAAATGAATAGGCAGTGCAGGGTTGAAAATAAAGAGAAGGGCAAGGTGGACAATCGGCACCGCATGAATGCAAGAATGTCGTATTCTCTGGTGCTAGCCAAAACCGTAACGGGGGTGTTATGAGGATGTAATGCCCAAGGCGTGGATCAACGGAAGATGTCGGAATGGAAAATGTCTAAAAGACGATGCTGAAATCCCAATACCAGAGCATCCCGAAAACAGCATCCCGGAGATCCCGAAAACAGCATCCCGAAGATCCCGAAAACAGCATCCCGAAGATCCCGAAAACAGCATCCCGAAGATCCCGAAAACAGCATCCCGAAGATCCCGAAAACAGCATCCCGAAGATCCCGAAAACAGCATCCCGAAGATCCCGAAAACAGCATCCCGAAGATCCCGAAAACAGCATCCCGAAGATCCCGAAAACAGCATCCCGAAGATCCCGAAAACAGCATCCCGAAGATCCCGAAAACAGCATCCCGAAGATCCCGAAAACAGCATCCCGAAGATCCCGAAAACAGCATCCCGAAGATCCCGAAAACAGCATCCCGAAGATCCCGAAAACAGCATCCCGAAGATCCCGAAAACAGCATCCCGAAGATCCCGAAAACAGCATCCCGAAGATCCCGAAAACAGCATCCCGAAGATCCCGAAAACAGCATCCCGAAGATCCCGAAAACAGCATCCCGAAGATCCCGAAAACAGCATCCCGAAGATCCCGAAAACAGCATCCCGAAGATCCCGAAAACAGCATCCCGAAGATCCCGAAAACAGCATCCCGAAGATCCCGAAAACAGCATCCCGAAGATCCCGAAAACAGCATCCCGAAGATCCCGAAAACAGCATCCCGAAGATCCCGAAAACAGCATCCCGAAGATCCCGAAAACAAGAGACTCCACTGCCTCAACACGCCTAACAGCGGTGTGGACTATTCGGATGTGCTCTTACTGGCCGCATCAAGAACGTGTCTATAAAGGGCAATGGCCAAGCTTTTGTCTTTTCAAGGCAAGTCTAAATTTATTCTTTGGAGGACGTTGCACGTGCGTCATTCTAGACACTGGATGCTCTTGGTGGTTTGATGGGCTCTAAGAAGTGTCTCGGCGGAGTGCTACCGCCGTGGATGACCGGGTACTATTTTGGATGGGTTTTTGGATGGCATTCAGCCCCAGTTGATTTATGAAGACCTGCTCTGGTGGCCATGCTCAACGCCTTCAACACGAAACCTACGGACAAACGCCAAAAGCGACCGACACTTTGAATGAAGTCGGCGTGCGGCTTGTGTCTTGATTAATAGTAAAACCTCTGGTTATATTGTGTCCACCTTTGTCTACTTCAACATGCAGAAGTAATTATTTTGTACGAAGCTTCAAAGAAGCTTTTTTAAAATACCACAAAGGCCAAGGCGAACAAGAGAAAACGCCATGCTTGTTTGGACCAGGACATGTAATAGGCAAGGGCTGTGACGCAAACGAAGAAAGTGAATCTTGGACAAGTTAACCATGGAGCGTTTTCGTTTGTTCATTTCATCTTCGTTGTGGTGTCGATCGAAGTATGACGAATTTATGTCTTGTGATCTGTCTTGATATCTGTCTTGTGATTTGTCTTGATATCTGTCTTGTGATTTGTCTTGATATCTGTCTTGTGATTTGTCTTGATATCTGTCTTGTGATCTGTCTTGATATCTGTCTTGTGATTTGTCTTGATATCTGTCTTGTGATTTGTCTTGATATCTGTCTTGTGATTTGTCTTGATATCTGTCTTGTGATTTGTCTTGATATCTGTCTTGATATCTGTCTTGATATCTGTCTTGATATCTGTCTTGTGATTTGTCTTGATATCTGTCTTGTGATCTGTCTTGATATCTAGTGTTTGAGAGAAGATGCATGTGATGATTCAAAACAACAAAAAATCTCATTATATCTCCAAATCAGTCGTGGACATGTCAACCTTGGAAGCCCTACAAGCTTTACAAGTTTGGGGATTGGATTTGGAAGCTAAAGAAGTGGACCTGGCAAGATGTGTTATGCTAGATGAGCACGATGAATGATCTCCTCGCCTTTCTCTCCTTTTTCGCTTATCGTCTTTGGAGTCTGCAACAAGTATCTATGTTTTCACGAAGAACACGAATGTAATTGGAAAGCGGCCGTGGCCATTTCACGGCCTGCACGCTAGGAGGGGAGGGCAGATCGGGCACCTTATGAGGGGAGGGCAGATCGGGCACCTTATGAGGGGAGGGCAGATCGGGCACCTTATGAGGGGAGGGCAGATCGGGCTAGTTTTGAGGAAACCCGATACTTTCCTCCTCAGATTAGCCCAGGCATCTTTTTTGTGGCAGTGCTAAAGTCTTTTTTAACTCTTGATTTTCATCTACTTTACGTAAATTATCTCCTAATTCATGCTGTTATTTAATAAATACGGTGTACCCATAATATCCTAATTTATTCATAACTTCACAATAAAGATTTTATTTTTCAGAAGATCTTTCTTTTGGTTTCATCGAAGGAGATGTTTTTTAGGTGTTATTGCAGTACTAAGAGGGTGTTATTGCAGTACTAAGAGGGTGTTATTGCAGTACTAAGAGGGTGTTATTGCAGTAATAAGAGGGTGTTATTGCAGTACTAAGAGAAGGTGTAGCCGTAAGATCCCTTAAACAAGGGGGATTTAAACTTGTATGAAAACAGCCCAGGGCCACTGCGAGGCCAGATTGCTCCACTTTCAGCCGGTGTGGGAACGTTGGCGCCATCTTTGGTCGAAGTACGTTGAAGACATATTGATACTCGGACCTGACCAATCAAGTGTGAAGGAGGTACTGCAGAATCCCGAAGCATTATGATATGAAAGATGGGAATTCCAAGAAGTTTTTGGGAATGGACTAAGAAATACCCGGCAGATCGATTGGCTGAATCTTGAAGATTATGTTTACATTTAAAGGAATATGCCGGCAAATATGGCCTCGCCGGACCTACACACCAGGAACACACAAAGAACGACTCCATGAGCTTTTGAAGAGGAATTCAGGAACCATGTGATGAATCCGGATATAGCACGATAGTGAGAAAGGGTTGTTGGGACACCGCCGGGCCACCTGAATGGCCCAAAGTCCCATTCTGGCTTATCTTCAGGCCAAAGTGGCATCTGAGACGGGATTGCTCCTGCAGCGGAGAATACCACGTTGCATTCGAGTAAAGTGCTGCCTCTGATAAGGCGCCTCTGGTGCCACCTCTTCGAAGCTTGGAGATGGCGGTCGTAATTGCACACACCTCTCCTCATGGGCTCACCGACACTCACCTTGTCCCACATCGCAGTCTGTATATCCATAGATCTGACAGGAGAGATTTTCCTGCTGAACAATCATAGACTATGGCACAATACACAACACCATTCAAAGGCACACCATTCAAAGGCACACCATTCAAAGGCACACCACTCAAATGCACACCATTCAAATGCACACCATTCAAATGCACACCATTCAAATGCACACCACTCAAATGCACACCATTCAAATGGCGTCAGGTCGGTCCCGCGGTGTCCGTTCTACAGCTTATAATGGGTACGTTTCCTGCCGGTGGTTCTTAAACTATAAAGGATTTGAAGATAAGACCCAAACAAAAAATCATCCTACTCTGAACCGAATGGCACTCCTCCGGAGTCCATCCAGACCAATCTGTCCTCTGACATGTACTCCAATCAGAACTATAACGACAATCACTCTCGCTCCACGTCCTCGATACCTATGCAAGGATTTGATATGAGCAGGTGGAACCCTTCTTTGGCGTCCAACATCAATCTTCAACTGAATTCCGAGAGTGAAAGTAACCCCTCCACCAAAGCTCCAACTCTGGACGCTTCAGAGGGACCTTTGACATCTTATGGATCGAAGAGCCCGTCGAATCATGGCAGCGAAAAACCGGACCGGTACATTCAGCGCTGATTTCGTGACCCGCAGAATCTGGTAAATGAGCCCCCCACCGAGTCCATCTGTGGGCAACCCCCTTGTACAGAATAACTAGTCCTTTTGCAGGAGTGTCTGCCAAAGACATGCAAAACAATTCGAGGCTAGGTCCCAACTTGTCGAAAACAGGGCCTGTTCAGGCAAGTGCGCCTTCTTTTCAGCAGCAAGGAGAGTTTCTGCAGATGCAACAGCTTCAGCAGCAGCCACTTCCCCTTCAAGCACAGCTCATGCAACTTCAGCAACATCAACCTCAGCAACATCAACATCAGCACAAACATCAGCACC
Organism: Metschnikowia bowlesiae; assembly: GCA_002370295.1. Lineage (NCBI taxonomy): Eukaryota > Fungi > Ascomycota > Pichiomycetes > Serinales > Metschnikowiaceae > Metschnikowia > Metschnikowia bowlesiae. Next base: position 27,101 of record NLAK01000014.1, on the reverse strand, counting down.
AGCACCAGCACCAGCAATCGCAACTGCATATTCAACCAATTCAACCTCCCGCTCCCAGCTCCGACCAAAAATACGGTGCGTTTGTACCCGCTCAAGGTGGAGGCGACTGGCAGAGGAACGTGTACGTGCAAAAACCTAGTGAGTCAGCCGGAAATGAATCTTGGCAGTACTCTCGGGACGGTAATTTGATGGCACCTTCCCGGTATAAGCCCAATTTGGCTTCAGCCAATGCTGAATCGGTCTTCTCTGCTGATATACTTGATTTGTGATACTCCGGTCAGTATATCTCAAATGTATAGACCCTAGAAAATAGAGTACTTTATCTTGTACCCCATGCAATATTGGAAGCAGGTCAAACTGCTGTCAGGTCAAACCGTGGGTGAACTTCTTTCCAGGTCAACTTAATAAGAAGATTTATCGCGCCAGCGGAAGTATCTTTAAGTATACATGTTTCTGGATCCCGTATCTTTCTCATACTTAAAGGTTGAGCCATCGGTCTGAATTTGTGTTCGAGTGAAAGCACAAGTTGGTCATCGGGCCAGCCGGCATGAATTATCAAATATTGACTCTTTCAAGGCACTAATATTTCCCCGGAACTTTCGTCTGGTCAGAATGTACATCTCTTCTAATATGAATCAATGACTTTCAGATGAAATAGCGGCAGGATTGATTTATAGGTACAATTTGCTCGGCCAACTCATATTGCCAAAATTAATATTCCACCACTTTCAAGGCGTACGGAGAAAGAACCAACATGGCCGTCCTGTATATAGCGCCCGGGCATGGCCCAAAAACGGATTCTTAAGTTGGGGAAAAGTTTGAAGGGGTATTGGATAGAGAATGTACCTAGAATCCGGAGTAAAGAACCCCGCCTTAAGGGCCATTTTCACGTCGCCCCTTGGTTGAGTTCGCTTGCCTCGGAAAAGGATCTGCAGCCTTTTCCTGCCTCATTTGGTCGAAGCAGCTGAGGGCCCATGCATCAGCATCTTGGTACTATGATGTACGGATGTATCTCCCAGTGCAACACTTTCCACCGGATCACTTGTGCAGTACTGTTCGCTTCTGCTTGGACTTTGTTTGTCCATTCCCTCGCCCTCCCTGACCTCTGAACGAATCTCCACGTATTCCTGCAAGCACTCCCTTGTGTACTTCACCTTCTGGTCTTAGTCTTTCTGTCCCCTTCACCTGCCGTTCGCTGGATGTTTTGCTCCATGAGTCCCTTCATCGCTTGTCCATTGCAATGCCTCTCCTCGTAGTGACGCACTATCCCGCATTCAGCCTCCGCCATGCTTGTCACCACGCCCTGGCTGTTTCTTTCCAGAAGTCCCATTCGCGTCTATTCGATCGCCTGGCCTGCAAGAGGTGCTGCAGCCTGCCACTTGGCCGCTAGTCACATAGACTGCCAATGGGTCACCCTTTTGTACTGGTACCATGGGTCGTGTTTGTGTGCCTTCCCTTTCCCTATTTTTGTGTTCAGCTCTAGGCGAGTACGTGACTGGCTTGGGGCTGGACTGGCTTGGGGCTGGACTGGCTTGGGGCTGGACTGGCTCGAGGCTGGACTGGCTCCTCAACACCTTTTGCCAGATCAGCAGCTCAGCCTCGGATCTAGAACCCATGCTGTAGAAGCTGAATCTCCTCCAAAGATGTGTGTGTGTGTGTGTTGGTAGACACATCAGCAGAGTAAAAGGAGAAGCTTCGAGAGGCAAGAACCGCCACAGGATTATCCACTAGTTGCACCGTCAAGGGCGCGCGATTCGGCTTCGGTACACTGTAGCCATCTAAGGAGGAAGGTGCCTTGAACTTTCAGACTTTGGTTTATGCATTACAGAGGTATGACTAGGTTGCACTTTACAAGACCGACGAGTCATGTACAGAGAGTGTGCGCGTCTCCCTGAACCCGCCCACAAGCGCTCTCATGTGACTCCGCTGCCATTCACGCCCATCGCTTGTCCACACCACGTAGTTGCGAGGACTTTGACTCTGCGCCAGCCGCTCGCCTTTTCAGCCATGTTCGAACTGGATCGAGCCTCTCAATGCATGCATCTCAAGAAGGGTCGAATATCGTCGTGCATCGGTCCTCCTCCACCTTGCTAGTTTTAAACAAACTTGAGCAACTCTGGAAAAGATCCCACGAGTACTTGACGTGAACTTCCACAAAACTAGTTGCACAGCATGAAAGATTTTGTTCCTTCGTAGAATGGCACTCTGGTTCCTTGTTAAGCACCGTCACGGGCCTTGTGGCCTTGTGGTTCTCTGCTGTAACGTTCAGGATGCTGGCTCTGCCGATTCTGAGCTTGCCGAGCTGGACAATATTATGGGGAGTCGGATTGACCAGGTGCTCTAACCCGGTTCTTTGGCGGCTTCGGTCTTCACAAGTAGGGAAATGTGCCTGGCCCCGCATCAAAGGTGCATGTAGAGCCTTTGCACCGCGTAAATCACTAGCAAAGCCACCAAAACCAGTATGGCATAGTAGCCCCGGGTGATAATAAAGTACAGCCACTTCTTCTTGATGCGCTGCATGTTGTGGGCCTCCAACTCCATCACACACTCCGCGTTCTGCTGGAAAATGTACTTGGATTCCTGGATAATCTCGAGCTTCTGCTCTTCCGTCAAGTTATTGCGCGTCATTAGTTCGTAGTCGCGCTTGTATAGGAGCCGGAAGGTGTCCTCGTCGGCCACGTCAAAGCGGAAGAAGTTTGTGCCCAAGTTGACAATAGCGTCGTGCTTCAAGTTGTCCTTCTGTGGAAACAAGCCTGCGGCGCGGCTCACTGATGACCTCATGACCCGGCCCCCGGCGAAAAGCGCCAAGTACATCACGTGCAAGTATGCTATAAGGATGTATGGCTTGGCCTCCACCTGCTCGCGGATATGCTTGACAAACTCGATTTGTGCGGGCATCATTGGTGACATGAACTTGTTTTTGTCGTCGTCGTAGTAAAACAACAAGTCCTGCTGGGCTCGACTGGTGCGGGCCATCTCGGGCTTCCAAATCTTCAGCAAGATCTCGTGCCAAGGCCTGGTTTCGTCCTCAAGCTCGCGATACAAAAGTTCCTCCACGGTGGCAAACACATGGTAGAAACTCTGCAAGCCTTGGCGGTAGATCTTGTAGTCTCTCAAGGCAAGAGCAAACTTCAACGTCACCAACTTGTCGATTTTGTTGTGCAATGCGCGGGTCTCACTATTGATGCGGTTGGCCAATGCGCCAACATCTGTTTTGTGGGGGATAATTTCTTGTTGGGCCAACTTGGTGGTGGCCCCGGATGCTTGGACTTTTTCCATACTTGGCGATGGGTGGGTTCAAGGGGATGTTTTAAGGGGCTGGAAGCTGCTGGAAAGGCGACTGAAGTGCAGGTTGCAAGAAGACGCAGATCAGGGCAAATAAAGAATATTTTTGTGACCGAGGCAAATAAGGTGTTGCAGCAGTAAAGAAAAAATTATGGCTGGCGACAGACGCGGGGCGTGGCGGCCTAAATATACCTGGACCGATAAGTCCATCGCGAAGCTGCGACCTGCAGATACGCCGCCAGCCCAGCCCGCAGATATCGGCTAGGGTGGGGTGTGCGCCAGGCGCCTCCGTGTCCGCCACAATCCTGTCGCGCGCATGCAGGACTGCCGCCTTCGCCAAGCCTTGGGCTTGCCAGCTTGCATCAAAAGGGTAGGCAGGTACGCGCACGCTCTTGTTCAACAGCCGCAGGTTCAGCTTTGGGGCTCTTTGCCCGGGTGCGGAGTTGGGCATGTATGCAGTCGGCCCAACATCAGAGCCTTGGCGGGCAAAAATAGTGGCGCCGTGTGGAGAAGTATGACGCGCGAAAGTCGGCGCGTGGTACGGCTGAAGCGACACCGTAACAGAGGGCCACAGTGACCGAAGGCGATACTTTTGGGCCACGTGGCTAATGGGTTATGCGGGCTTCACATTTTCCAAGGTGTTAGGAGAGGTGGAATCGTGAAACCGCAGTGAAACACCCGAAGGGCGAGGCCCGGCAGAGGCCGAGAAGCGCCGAAAACAAGGCGGCCGAAAACGGAAACCGCCTCAGGCGACGCTCGAAGTCGACACGATCTAAACGGCGTCGACACGGCCATGACGGGGTCAACACGGGGCCAAACACTTGCTAGCGTACGGGTTTCATCACAGCGGACAGAACTACGGCACTGAAACCGGCCTGAAACCGGCCTGAAACAAGGGCCAAGAGGCGAAACAAGGGCCAACAGGCGAAGCAAAGACCAAATTGCCCCAGGCGTTCGCGTGCAGTCCCTCTCGGATAGACGCTCGGACCTGGGCGCGCTCATGAAGCTGGTCCCATCTTTGGGCCGGCCTGTGTAGACGCGGGCATGCCAAGCACCGCCTTTTCTTGGCGCCCGCGCATTATCAGAAAGATCTCCGGGCGCCGCCCGACAAAAACAGAGCCCACGCGTTGCGTGAGTGGACTCCTGACTTCGAGGTTTGAGCGGTGTTGAGAAGTTCACTAAATTCTTTTTTATCAATGGTCCCAGGACGTTTCATAATCCAGCGCTGACTGTCTTTTCGGGTTGAAGATGGGCCTTTTCACGAGACCCTGAACAAAAGTGATCAAGACACTACCTGGGGATACCTATTCAGTATAGACTGGAGCTCAAGCCGAATTTGACTATGTTGGGCCTTCACAGAGACCTTTTTGGAGCTGGGGCCATAGTGGCCGGACAATTCGGGGAGTGCTTTGACCTTCCATTCCCGGAATGCCTGACGGGCAGAAACTTTGCGGCGACCAGTGCCGATGAGGATGTGTGGCTACGACTTTGTTGCAGTCATGAACCTCTTTATATACAGGGCTCGCCAAACAAGCCCCATTTGTTCCTCCCTGCAAGTAGTCAACTTGACCGGCCCAAGCCCGTGCAAGAGACTGCAGAAAGAGTCTCGAAGAAGGCAGGTCGGCGACGACCCAGGGAACGTTTTCCTGGACCCACGAGCAACAGTAGCAGACGCTCACATGCTGAATGCTGGCAAACGGCTCGCCCTCCGAAATCTACAGACCGCTATTAATGGATAATACTCATTAGCAGATACATTAGTATCAGTGGGTCTGGTTCTAGGAGGCATCATTGATGACACTCCAACCTGGGTTTGTATAATTACTCTTATGAAGTAAGCGGGCAGCTAGGCTTTTTTTGGGGATCGACATTCACCCATAAATCGCCTGAAGTATTCTGGTCGTCTGGCGACCAAGACATGCGCAGTGGCTAAGCATAACGCGCCCAGTCTTTTGGTTGACCACAGCGACTCTTTTGGTTGACCACAGCGACTCTTTTGGTTGTCAACAACCGCAGCGAGTGCAGGCAAGAACACCCAGCAGTCGGACCAATCAGCACGGAGCACACGAGTGTGCTGAGACAGAAAATGTTCTTGGGGTGCGGCAAACCAAGCACTTGCACCACCATCAGCAGATATCTCGGAGTCCCTTAGCCAAGCGCCGAACCTATCCTCATTGATTCGGTCAATGGCACAGATTTGGGTTCTTTTTCGGGGAGGTATGGGTGCAATTTAGCCCTCGGATACAGCCCATGAGTTTGTACAGGGCCCCAAAACTAATCTGCTCTTTGCTCTTTGCTCTTTGCTCTTTGCTCTTTGCTCTTTGCTCTTTGCTCTTTGCTCTTTGCTCTTTGCTCTTTGCTGGAATTGGCGTCGGAGAGTCCTTGCTCCAAATCCTCGAGCACGTGATGCTGCTCATATCCACGACGATGTGACCCTCCAACTCTTTCGCACTCATTTGGCGGGCAGTGCTGCGTGACTCGCATTGGCAGGCATTGAACCGAGATTCTTGTAGAAATCCATGAAGGTGGCGAGAGACGAACCCCACGCGCTTGCTGCTAACGCATGGCATCATAGGGTCTCTTTGACTGCTGAGGTGGCGTACCATCGTGACGGAGCGGTTGTCAGCCTGGCCTGGCTGGATGCTGTTGGTGGTGGAATTTAACCACAATAATTATTAATGCTTCTTGTCGCACTTATACAAGAGGTACACCATTCCATGATTGCTCTCTATTATTCTATTTTCTTACTTTCCCTTGCGGCACTTTAATCTAAAATTCTTTTTCTTTTCTCTTAGTAGTTGATTGATGTTCCTCTTGGTAATACTTAAGGACTAATACTTTCACTCACCGTTTGTTAGACTCCCCATGTGTAGTGTGCTACCCATAGGTGCTCAATTTGTGCGATGTGCGGCTAGACGCGGTACGACGTCGGACCTTGCCTCCAGGCTCGGTCCGAAACGTTCTGGTTCCCTTCCTCCGAGTTCTAGACCGATAAGCCCTTTTCTCAGGGAGGCTTATCCGGTCGACCGCTCGGCACGACTGGCCCGATTAAGGCGCTATCGCCCGAATACGGAGACGCAAGTCGTGCCGACATTACTATATAACTCGGGTGGTTCCCCTTTGTTCTACGCATCATCAACAAATACATCTCTCTTAAGTCCTTACGCCCAACTCGAACCTGACACCGTTACTTGTATTATCCCTGTTGGTGTTAGATCCACCATGGGTAGCGCGCTACCCATGGATACCAAATTTACCTGCGACGTACGCTACAAGGGGAAACCACCGTTACCCCCACCTGGAGAGAGGCGTGTCCGTTCCCGTCCGACTATCTCCGAGACTCAGACGAGTCTGCACCAGCTGCACCTTATCCGATGCAGCGCCGTGGTTTTCCCCAAATGCAACGTCGTGGTTTTCTTAGCTGCAGGACAAATACCCGTCTCAAGGCGCCATTTGGTCTAGATAAGCCAGATTGGGACTTGTCGGGACGCCTAAAGCGGCCCGAACGTGTATAACACCCCACCCCGACCATGTATGGCGCCATCGTGCCCCGTCGGCTGAAAGTGGTGCAATCAGACCCCACCTTGCCATGAGGCGCCCGACGCCTCATGCAGGCCGGGCCTATATAAGTTTGGATGATCCCCTTGTTTTAAGGATCATCAACGAATACACCTTCTCTTGTGCTTGGCGTTAACAACTACAAAAAACATAACAAAGCTTATTCATTTATAAAGGTTTTTATATTCGCCAAGTTGTTTTCTTAATAACCCAAAGTAAATAATGAATTAATAAATCGATACTGCTTTATTTCCTGAAGTGTAATTTTCAGTTTTGAGCCTTAGATGAATATTCCGGTCAAACCGGTTAAATAGACAAGATTGCTAGAATGATGTACCGAAAGCTTTAGATTATCCTTTTTAGGGGCTGAATACTTACGATGATCACAATGTTTCAAGTCGGCATCCTCTCGGATCAAGGTACAAAACGCTATCAGATCTATTACTAATCTGCATTCGCTTTTTGAAACGTTCTTCTACCCTGAACTCGATATAACAACTTCCAATCTCATTATATGTTGAATAGATTAATATTTGGAGAATTTAGGGCTTACCGCTACTCGCGGAATTACTTTCTCAAATTAATTCCATGTATTAGACAGTAAAAACCATCTAATCTAAATTCCTCAAATGATATGCTTTACTCCGTGTTACATATTTCAAACCCCAGGATACGGAAGATTTGACTTAACAGTTCATTTTTTACTACAGCTAGCTGTTGTTAAATTTGATCCACCTCTTACGAAGCCTCCCGACATGTTCACTTTTGTTCATCATAGATTTACTCACCCTAGCACTCCGACCTTTAATGTATATTAAAGATGGCATTATTGTTACATTGTGTCTATAGCGTCACACTGCTGATTACTCCTTCAGCATGATATGGTCAAATCAATGGAAAAGATCTGGTGGAAAATAACGACAATAATCATTAATGCTTCTTGCACTTATACAAGAGGTACACCATTCCATGATTGCTCTTTATTATTCTATTTTCTTACTTTCCCTTGCGGTACTTTAGTCTATAAAACTTTTTATTTCTCAGTAGTTGGAAACTATCTTACCTCGTGGTAATACTTTAAGATTCTAATACTTTCGCTCACCGTTACTTATATTATCCCTGTTGGTTTTTTTACAAGTTACTCGGATGTTTCATTCCACTTTTTTTGTTTTTAAAATTTTCATGATTATGATTGACTACTTTCCAGACATCTTTTTAGCAAATACAAATTTTGATTTTAATCCTAAAAATAATTACATATACCATTATTCAATATCTCCTTTAAATATAAACCATTACATGAAAAAAGATACAACCGCGACGGTCGAAACAAATCTCAAGGGTCAAGCATGTCATGGTTAAACAGAATTCGTGAGAGATTGGAGTAACGTTGCATACATTGAATGTGAGAACACTACTGTTAACATCGCTGACCTAGTCAGCAGCCTGCAAAGTGTCAGCATCACGCCAGAAGGCCATTATTTAAAGTCATCTCATCGTTAGCTACTCGGCACCGGCGGCGGTATTGACGCGGTCAATCAGTGTGCTTCTCGCACGCAGAAGCACTGGTTAACACAGCACTAGTCAACACAGTGGCTGAGCACTAGTCAACACAGTGGCTGAGCACTAGTCAACACAGGCTGAGCACTAGTCAACACAGTGGCTGAGCACTAGTCAACACAGTCGCTGGGCACTAGTCAACACAGTCGCTGGGCACTAGTCAACACAGTGGCTGAGCACTAGTCAACACAGTCGCTGGGCACTAGTCAACACAGTCGCTGGGCACTAGTCAACACAGTCGCTGGGCACTAGTCAACACAGTCGCTGGGCACTAGTTGAAAAACCACACGGCCGGCTTGGAGTACCAGCGGGCCAGCTCCATCTTGGCGGCCTTCTCCTCGTGGTCCAAGGCCAACACCTCGGCGTCGTACACCGTTCTGCCCGTGTGGATGTCGATGTCCTCCACCTTGATGTAGTAGGTGCGCCACGAACGCGTCCACAACTTGTGGCCCACGTAGCAAACGAGCGTGAAGGGCACGGTCAAGTAGTTCTGGAAAAAGTTGTTGACGTTGGCGTCGCCCTTGGGGAAGAGCGCCACCCAGAACTGGCCAATGAGAATGAGTATGTTGATGATGATGGAGTAGTACGAGCCAATCTCGCCCGTGTACGACACAAAGCCCAACGACTCCAACGGAATGTTGTTGTACTTGAGCGCGGCCCTCCAACGCAAGTGGCAGAGGCAAAGACTGGGCCAGATGAGCACAATGGAGAGCGCCACAATGGACAAGAGCCAGTTGAACACCACGTCCTGCTGGTTGTAGGTGGCAATGAAGGCAAACGCGGCCGCCAAGATGGTCACGAACCACGCACGTAACGGCCGGCCCGCCTTGTCGGTGTAGTCAAACCACTTGGGCGCGTAGCCCTGCTGAGCCAACGACCGCAAAAGACGCAGCGACAGGTACATGGCGGCGGTGGCCACGGACGTGACCGAATTGAGGATCACGGCGTTCATAATGTGTGGAACCACGCGCACGTGGTGGAGCAGCGCCGCCAACACGTAGGGCGAGGCGCTGGTGGCCGAGGAGCCGGAGCCCATCAAGCGGTCCGAGTTGTAAGGCACCAAGAGCCCCACGAAGATCAACGAGCCGAGGTAGAAGAACACTATGCGCACAAACACAAGGCGGATGGCCATAGGCAACGCGGTGCGGGGGTTGCGCACCTCCGACACCGAGAGCGCCAAGAACTCGGTACCGCCCATGGAGAAGGAGGCCGTAGAGAAGCAGGTGACGAGGCCCTTGAACGAGGTGATGCAGCCAGGGTCGCGCCAGTACTTGCCGCCAATGAAGCCCGAGGGCGACGCGCCCAAGTCCACGCAGAGGCACATGATCACGAACCCCGTGAGCGTGATCAACTTGAGCGAGTTCATGACAAACTCCGCCTCCGCGTAGCCCTTGACGCCAAAGAAGTTGATGGAGCACACCACAACAAAGAAGATCGCCACAAACACGTCCGAGTCGATGGACGTGGTCCAGAACTTGATGGTCAACGCGGCCGTCACCAACTCCAACGAGATGGTGGTGAGCCACTGGAGAAGGTAGTTCCAGCCCAACGCAAACGCAGCCGACTCGTCCAAGAACTTGCGGTACCACTCATTGAAGCCGCCCTCCAAGTCGGTGTAGGCCACCGTCAACTCGCCCACCGAGTTCATGGTGCAGATACACATTAGGCCCACGAGGACGTAGGCAATGAGCACCGAGAGCGGGCCGCCGGAGCGGAGCTTGGACGCCGAGCCCACCAAGAGCCCGGTGCCCATTCCCGAGCTCAACGCGATCACCGCCAAATGCGTCATCTTGAGGTCCTTGGTGCGGACGTCCTTTTCTGTTTTGCGCTGGAACGACTCCATGAAGCCCACCTTGGGCGCTGGGGCTGAGAAGTCTTTGATTTTGGATACCTGCGGCTCAAGCCCGCTCAGGCTGCTGGACATGTTTTTCTCCGACAAGGGTAGCATGGTGGCCGGGGGGAGGATGGAGGATGGAAAGGAGGATCAAGAGGGAGAGAAGGGAAAGAACGGAAAAGAGGGATGAAAGAAATAGGCTCAAGAAAAGGAGGAAACAAGAGGAAGAAAAGGACCAAAGAAGCGGGGGTTTGATAAGGCAAGTGCCCTGAAGAGCATGACAATCGGAGGAGATCTTTGCGTTGCAGCGAAAAAACCCGCGGCGGTTAAACCACGAATGCTCTGCCGAGACAGAAATTGCCCAAGAAAGCCACGGCCGCAGAGAATCCTTCTCCCAGGACAGCCCCTGCGGCGCCAAGACTTCTCTTGTGGCCGACACCGTTTGCGGCGGGTCAGCATCTCTAGCGGCGGGAGGTTCAATGGACTTGAGGCCGGCGAAGGATATGGAGTGGACATCCGCCGCGGATGAATAGCCCGAAAAGGGCAGAGATAAGCGATGCGACTGGAGCGCGCATATGCGAGAGCGAGCGGCGTTTGGAAACTTGTTCTGCTTTGCGCGGTGCATGCTGGTGCCAATGCCGCACACAAATGTCAAGATGCTCCCCTGAACCTGCATATATGCCCGACGCATACATATCGAAGGATTGACGTGCACCGCGAGCGCCGGCTCGCATGAGCGATCGCGTGGGTGCCGCACAGAAGAGTGGTTTTTTCGGGCCCGTCACTGCTGCGTTCTGCAGGGTACGCGCCTTGGCCAAAATGCCGTCTGGACCTCGTCAATGTGCATGCTGATTCCTATCGTGAGTGCTGCCCGGTGGTCGTGAAATCGTGTGGTCGTGTAATCGTGTGGTCTTGTGGTCTTGTGGTCTTGTGGTCTTGTGGTCTTGTGTGCCGGCCGGTTTCTTGCTGCTTCTCGGGTGTACCTTCTAGGTTGGTCGCCCGGCATTCTTGGTTTGGCTGTGTTGCGGTGGAGCTGCCGCTCTGACGATGGCAACTTGTCGCTCGCAGTCCCGCCTTGTCGCGCATTAGTCAGCGCTAACCTACCCGGGCCCTCGGCGTGTGCAGGAGCTAACCATCAGGCAATGGCTCATTTCCGTGTAACCATCTTCGGCGGACCGCCCATCTTGCGTGGACGGTCCATTCTCCGTGCATGCCGGCCGCGCGTCAAGCTTCGCCCAAATGGTGGTGCCAGCGCTTATCAAACATATGGAGAAAGCGCAAATGTCCTGGTTTTGCGTCATCTTGCACCAGCAACCACCGGGCCCGTCTGCCCGGGACTATCTCTCCGATAGCCAATTTAACGCCCAACTGCACCCAGTAGCACACAGCCAACGTTGGACCTCTTATTGTTTTCTTTGGTCCAAAGTACCCTACCCAATGCGTCGGTTCCACAATGTGCGCCGTTGAAGTCAGAATGACTCTAATATCCCCGATTAGGCAGAAAGGTACCACCTTGCGGTCGGGCCCTTGCGGTCAGACCCAGCAGCTCTCACCAGCAGCTCTCACCAGCAAACCACTCCTTTCAAAATTTGTATTGGCAGCCAACTTATGCAAAAGTGGAGGGCATCGCTAGGGGCAGATGTGTCCTTTATAGCATTGCTCCGAACGAGTGGTACAAACCCGGATTCGAGCTTCTTGTGTACGACCCGTGCATAAGGAAAGGGTTGCCGAAGAATTATAGGGAAGGACTCCGCTGAGCCACCCGGCGTATTTCTCAAGGGTTTTCTGTCCACATCATGACTAGCCTCCATAGTCTTTTAGAGTTGTTGTCCATAACCTTCCATAGTATTTAGAGTTGGTGTCCATAAACTTTCATAGTCTTTAGAGTTGGTGTCCATAAGCTTTCATAGTCTTTAGAGTTGGTGTCCATAACCTTCCATAGTCTATTAAAGTTGTGGTCCAACTTTGTTTACTTCTTTGGTAATGTCTGGTGCCCACCGGAGATGCCATGGATGATTTCTCCGAAGAGGTATATCATTCTGGTCAAATAGGGAATTCGGAAAGAGGGTGCCTCGGCGTTGGCGCCTTATTGCGACATGGAGTTCAAAAGGGACTAGTATTCCGTTAGGCACTTGGGCCTCGGGAACTCGAGATGGGCTATGACGGGCCTATTCCAAAGGCCTATCCCAAAGGCTCTCGAAGAGAAGTTATCGGAAGTGAGGATACCCTCTCTCGTTCGGGGTATCAGGCTATACCGCCATTGACCGCACATTGCAGGCAGTTGTAGTGTGCAATTCGAGGCCAGTCCATTTCCCGTCTTTTTCTAGTCGTTTCCAGTCGTTTTCCAGTCGTTTCAGTCCTTTTCCAGTCGTTTCAATCGTTTCCCAGTCGTTTCAGTCGTTTCAGTCGTTTCCCAGTCGTTTCAGTCGTTTTCCAGTCGTTTTCCAGTCGTTTCAGTCGTTTTCCAGTCGTTTTCCAGTCGTTTTCCAGTCGTTTTCCAGTCGTTTTCCAGTCGTTTTCCAGTCGTTTTCCAGTCGTTTTCCAGTCGTTTTCCAGTCGTTTTCCAGTCGTTTTCCAGTCGTTTTCCAGTCGTTTTCCAGTCGTTTTCCAGTCGTTTTCCAGTCGTTTTCCAGTCGTTTTCCAGTCGTTTTCCAGTCGTTTTCCAGTCGTTTTCCAGTCGTTTTCCAGTCGTTTTCCAGTCGTTTTCCAGTCGTTTTCCAGTCGTTTTCCAGTCGTTTTCCAGTCGTTTTCCAGTCGTTTTCCAGTCGTTTTCCAGTCGTTTTCCAGTCGTTTTCCAGTCGTTTTCCAGTCGTTTTCCAGTCGTTTTCCAGTCGTTTTCCAGTCGTTTTCCAGTCGTTTTCCAGTCGTTTTCCAGTCGTTTTCCAGTCGTTTTCCAGTCGTTTTCCAGTCGTTTTCCAGTCGTTTTCCAGTCGTTTTCCAGTCGTTTTCCAGTCGTTTTCCAGTCGTTTTCCAGTCGTTTTCCAGTCGTTTTCCAGTCGTTTTCCAGTCGTTTTCCAGTCGTTTTCCAGTCGTTTTCCAGTCGTTTTCCAGTCGTTTTCCAGTCGTTTTCCAGTCGTTTTCCAGTCGTTTTCCAGTCGTTTTCCAGTCGTTTTCCAGTCGTTTTCCAGTCGTTTTCCAGTCGTTTTCCAGTCGTTTTCCAGTCGTTTTCCAGTCGTTTTCCAGTCGTTTTCCAGTCGTTTTCCAGTCGTTTTCCAGTATTTCTCCAGAATTTTTCCAGTCTTTTTTCCAGTCAGTCTGGCCCGAAATCAACCATAGTTCGTCCATAGAGGCCCAGAGGAACTTAGTCATTCCAGTCCACACACTAGTAGCTCTCAGCTAAGTCAACTGAGGACTTCGTTGATCTCTTCCTCCATCATTAACATAAGCCTGGACATTCCGAAAATCGGTTTTAACCAAAATTGATTTCAGCCCATCCCCGGTATTGCATACCGCTTCTTCCCTCCGGATTCTGATTCCACCCCACGAAAGCCCTTTCAACCTCATAAGCTTGGGATGTGCATTTAAGTCATTCAGGCCAATCCAGCGAGGACGTGCACCCCATAGTTGCTCTTGGCCACTTTCTTTTGAACACCCACCATTTATCTTCTTCAACACATCGTCATCGATTGCATCGCTCTTTCGAGACGACACGAATCTCGCTTGATGTATAACATGCACTGCCTCAATCTGTACTGTAATCGAATATCAACAGCGCGTTCGAACGGTGGTGTAGATGCCTTGGGCCTGTATGTTCAGGCGAACGCGACCTGGGTCCTTATTCGGCCCCTGTGAAGGCCCCTGTGAAGTCCCCTGTGAAGGCCCCTGAGATGCCAGGAATCATCCATTGCTGCAATAAGTGCCGTAAAGTGATGTTAAGTCAGCCATTGAAATGCACTTCACATTTGGCAGCCAGTGTCGTAAAGACTTATATAGTCCGTGTAGTGGTATACTGGTCAACCATACCGGGTCTCTGGTAAACCGGGGAATCTCGAGCCACGTGCCCAACGACTTGCGTTATGGCCATCAAGGCCTCCATAGAGCCTGCAAGGTGTCAAAGAATTAGCGAGGTTTCCGTCAAAAGGAAACTGTAGAGAATCGTTGGTGAGAAGAGTTAAATTGTTAAAATTCTCGCAGGCGAATTGAAAATAAGCAGACTTCATCTTGTGAGCAAAAAGCTTCGCTTTGTAGACTTTCATCTCGGCCTTGTATTGCAGCATGTTACTAGCGCTAGTCGAATCCAACACTTTTTGATACCCGAAACCCTTGTTAAGTTTTTTGTAAACAATTCTTTCTGGCTTCGGAGTTAGAGGTGGCGCCTCTGGTAAAGGTTCCTGGAGGGAAGCGGTGTTAAAAGGGCAACACAATGGGGTTAATTTGAGCATAAGTCTTAATTGTTGTCTTGCCGCTTTCACTCAGGAACGCTGCAAGTATTGAAAGCTTGTCATTGGAACAAACCCCGAGGATTCTGGCATTGGGACCCGTGCTTGCGAGAGGGCCGGCCAATTTGTAGTCGATCACATGGAAATTGGGTGACCATGAAAACACTTGTGAGCCCAAAGCTTCCAGGCGTAAGGAATCCTCAAGTTGCAGCCTAATGCTACCCACGAAATTGGCTTGGTGATTGAGAGGATGACGAGCTGCTTCGAAATCACCTAAGTCCGGTAATATTCCATCGATTGAGTCCATGGTGGCATCCCACTCACTCACAAATCTTTACTTGAGAAGCTTTCGGGCCCTGCTTCAAGCCGCTTCAATGGTAGCCCTTCAAGGGCAGTGTGCCCTGGGCTAAAGAAGGGGTCATAGACCTGCGCATAGGCCACTCTAACCGTAGTACCTTTTCCGACTCGGGCAAAGAGCAAAGCCTGCACGAAATGGAGATCCTATTCCTGGTCTTTAAGCACGCCAAAATCTGTCCAGAGTGCTTTCAATTGTCGTTGCCAAGTGGATACACCACTAAGAGAAATATGGTATTCATGCTAGCACAACCCGACGGTCCAATTGGGGGGATCCACGGCATAGCAAAATGTGCAGCGAGTAATTGATTGTCCCCACCAAATCTGTGTGATATCATTAGTTTGCCACGATTCCTGGTAACGTTGAATCGCTTGGGGAGCATCGAGACCTGGCCTTCCAGGATCTCCGTGATTAACTGGTTTCGACCCGCTCGAACAAGGGCGGAAATCCCAGCTTTATAGGCACCAATTCAGCCTCGGGACTGCCCAGCCTCGGGACTCCCATTCTTCATCGTTGCCTTTCGGCTGAGGACTTTACCATCTCAACTGCCATTCTCATGGGAACGTTAGTTAGAAATGTCACTGGGTCTTCGGGCAATTGTCCTGCATAATGGGCACAATCGGGCATTCTCTGATCTTTGGCATTAACTAAGACATTGACTGATTGTCTGCATTGACTGATTGTCTGCATTGACAGATTGTCTGCATTGACAGATTGTCTGCATTGACAGATTGTCTGCATTGGCTGATTATCTGCATCTATTCCGGCATAATATCATTTGCCCACTTACTGTCCCTGTGGCCCGGGGGTGGCTGGTGAACAGGTTTCTGGTTTCTGGCGCAGGCGCTGCGCACCATGGTGGCACGTGCGCAGCCCGAGCTCACCTCCTCCTCTTCCGCCACCGCCATGCAGCTCTTCAAATCCACCCAGGTCTACGACTCGGACTTCCGCAGCACGTCGCTCGCCTACCTCAACCGCTACCCCAACCCCTACGCCAAGCACGTGCTCAGCTCCGACACGCTCGAGTCGTACGTGGACGAGCAGGGCCGGCTCCGCACCACTCGGCTCGTGGTCAAGACGGGGCTGTTGCCCGAGTTCCTAATGCCGTTTTTGGGCAGGTCGCTCCAGCTGTGGATCATTGAAAAGTCCATCGTGGACCCCCAAAACAGGTGCGTGCAGGCCTACAGCGCCAACATCGACCACCACCGCTTCATCAAGGTGCAGGAGTATCTACGCTACGACTGCCGCCACCACGAGACCGTGCTCACTCTTAAGGTGCTATTTTCCTCCAACTTTGTCGGGCTCAAGCAGCGAATCGAGCAGTGGAGCAAGGACAAGTTTTCCCGCAACATGTCCAACCTGCGCCAGGGCTTCTTGTATGCCACGGACCGCTGGCGGGCCTCTCGCCACTTGGTGCTGACGTGAGTGAATTGCCCTTAAACGTTCCATTTTGTGCATGCGATGGAATGGTTGTTTGACCCTGGCTGCATATAGTCTGGCTGTCATGTGGCCTTTCCTTTCGGCATGTCTCGGTCTTCCGTTCGGGTGCCTCCTCGTCTATTTGGCCGTCTCTTGGTCTTTCATTCGGGTCTCGTTGGCCTGTCGATTATGTTGATTGTCTGCTGGCCTGTATTTATTTTCCCTTGGTCTTTAATTGGCTGCTCTCTGGCCTATCTCAGCCTGGCCTATGTTTCAGTCTGGCCTATCTCAGCCTGGCCTATGTTTCAGCCTGGATGTCCTCCATGGCCCTTGCACTACAGTGTGCCTGGGCCTTCTTTGGCTCTCAAAATCTTCTGCGTGCTTGTGTGCGCTATGGGTCTATACGCCTCTTGCATTCACGTCGAACCACTCCGCACTGCTCCTGCTCGCTGGTGGTGTTTCTCCGGGGTCCTTCCTTGAAGCTTGGCATGTACTGCATTACAGGCGGTATGGAATAAAGGTCAGGCATTTAAAAAGACTTGATCCCGGGCCCTTTGTGTGCCAAGGTGCCCACGTGAACGTGCCGCAATTTCCAATCAATATGAGGTCCGAATGTTTTGAGAGCGGGTCCCCAAACCTCTCGTCAGAAGGGAAGATACAGGTTGTTTTGGAAGGTGATAATTCTCACTGTCATCAAGTGGAATAGCTCTCTTTGCCGTTCGGTGCACTATTCGCTGGGTGGAGAGGCTCAGGGTGTGAATCTGGGCACATAACGTCTGCCATTCCAACCGCCATGAAGTAAGTGGTGGTGTCTTGTTGAACGTCTAGGGCTCTTGGAAAATCCTGCTCATTGCTTGATTCTATCATCCAAGCTTCCTTCCAAGTGTCCTTCTATGATTGCGTTGTGATTGCGTTTTGATTGGCCACCTATCTAAGAGTCTGTCTCTCTACTAGTGGGCAGTCTCGCCTTTCCCAGTACCTGAGGCTGTTCTGTCGGGGAAGGAGGCTTCTCCTGGAGCCTCACAAAATCAACACCTATACTTGTCATCAGTCAAGGCATTGTTATGGCACTGCTGCGTTGGTCCAGTTGGGAATGCCGTACCTCTGCATCCTGTATGTTGCCTCTTTGTGGCAACATTCAAACAACATGACATTATGCATAGTCTCCGCTTTGCTTGCAGTTTAGTGCTTACAATATTCATGGTCTGCCTGAAGAACCTTCGGACCCTTGTTCTGCATATACTCCCAATGAATGTCTGGCTCGGTTATCGTGCCTTTGAACTGTGTGTCCTGACGGTCTTTCTTGTATATTTTACTTTCGCTGTCTTTTATATACCCTCTCTTGGCCGCACGGACGCAACGATTTAATTGGGCAGTGTAACTTTGCCTCTGGCTGACGCCAGGCAGAACTTCGGGCGAGATCACGTGCTTTAGGTCATGTGTACGGTCACGCCCTCGGTCACGTGCACAGGCGTTGTGCGGGCTTGATCTTTCAGGGGTACAACTCCAGCTACGTACTACGCCTTCTTTTGTTTTTCGATAAAGGATTTTTGGCCACTTTTCTGACCAGTGCTGCAAGTGCTTGGCGTCAATTACAAATCTGTGTCCCTAGCCAACTTGCTGCATCACCCGGTCGCAAGTCATTCACTATCGAGCTGGCCTGGAAGTTTCCCGCTTGAGCAATTGACTCGGATAGATTATTGGGTTTATCGACTTTTCATTTTCTCCAATTCGGTGATCCGGATCACTGGCGTGTCAATTGACCATTCAATTGATTGGGTGATTGAATCGACCTGACGGAAAAACCCTACTTGATTCCGTGCCTGTTTAGCCTGATTTCCAGCTTCAATTGAGCAGGCAAGCTAGTTTAAGCACCGGACATCTTTAGGGCAACAGAGCTGCAGCTTTACCGATAAGAGCGAATACTGGCGACAAAAGACTACATATTCTTACGCTTATTATTTGGTGAGTGTCCATATCAGCTGAAATCGTCAAGGCATCAGCGATTTCTTACGCTAATTTCCTTTCTTGAAAGTTTCATTGGGCCATTCGAAATAAGTGTATTGCATACATTTTGATTCTTGATCTTAGTCTACCAGTGTCCTTGCCTCAATCACGCAGCTTTCTGCTTTTCAGTCTGGTGTAAAGAATTGAATCAAGCTGCAATTCAAGAGTGTTCTTATAATTGCCTAATTCCAGGATAAACGGGTGACTCGGTTGTTGCATTCTGTTGATCTTCACTGGCTGACCATTGATCATTATTGATTTCCAGCTCTTTTGATTGGTTGCTCGGACAGTGTTTGGGCGAAACTCTAGTCCATCTGCTGTGCTTACCTCTTATAAGTCGGGCCGGGCATAGGTTCCGGCTCCAGTGGTACTAACCCAATTGTCATATGGACTCCGAAGAAAAGGTTTTGGGATCGGGCCGGTCCTTATCATTGTCTCCAGCAATGATTGCTAGTGAAAGCTTCACGGTTTACGACTCCTATAGCTTCATGCATCATCCAGCGGCCTTCAAAGTTCTCTGCCTTAAGGAATTGCAAGGGTTCCTATTCAACCAAGATCTTTTTGCCTCGCCATATCAACAACTGCGGAGTGCGGCCCAGGAGAAGTCTCGGGTGTCTAGTATGAGGAAGAAACGCAGCAAATCTCAGGGTCAAGTTTCATTTTCTCGAGGCACTCGGCCCAAGCAGCGTAGCCGCTCATCGGTTCATGCGTCCAGGGCAGACCTATCCGGCTCCCAAATGTCAGCCGACTCCAGCATCACGGAGGACGAACCCATGCAAGATGCACATGAAGCTGCTGCGCAGCCAGGCCAGTCACGCCGCTCTGGAAGACTGTCAATATCGGAGCAATTTAACACCACGTTCCAAAGGGGTCTTTTCGATCCAGCCTCCGTTGCCTTTTCTTCTTCCGACGACGACATGGATTCGGGCCTTGAACCCGTCGACTACTCACCCATCGGGTCAAATCATATCCCGGTCGTCGAAATCTGCGTGGGCGAGAATGAACCTTTGATTCCTGAATACTTTTGGGAAGCCTACCTTCCGGAAGAAAGTGCTCTGTCCAGTGAGGAAGCCATTGTGACGACTTCGCTGCACTAATTATTCCTTGTTGTGCTTTACTCGAATGGTGAGCTTAAAATTCTAGCTACAAAGCTGAGCAATGGTGGGTTGTGCATACAAGCTGGGGTTTCTTCCCCTTGGAGTGAAAGAAAGCCAGCTTTGCGATGGCTGTCTGTTCACATCAGATGCTTATCATTGTTGATTTGAAGGAGGGGAAGTGTACTGCATGGTGCTATGTTGGTCTGTTCCGAGAGGCACGGGTCCTGTTCTGGGAGCGGCCGCGCACGTGACTGGCGAAAAAAACATGCTCCCTCTATCGGTACACTCCCCACCACCATGGCCGATATCAAGCTGCAGTTCGAGGCGCTCCTGATGCTGTTCTCCAAGGAGCAGGCCGCCATGGCAGACTTGGTCGAAACACGGTCCAAACTTGAGACGCAGTATCAGGAGAACAAGATCGTCTTCGACGAGTTCGAGTACTTGGACGAAAACTCCAACATCTACAAAATGACCGGGCCGGTCTTGATGCCCCAGGACTACAACGAGGCCAAGATGAATGTCAGCAAGCGTATGGAATTTATCCAGGGCGAAATCTCCAGAGTCGAGGACAAACTTACGTCTGCCCAGAAGTCCTTGGAGGACTCACGGAACAAGCTTTTGCAAATCCGAAGCCAGATGACTCAGTAGGGTGGTGGTCATGGGTGACTACCTGATAGGCAAGCGGTTGGCTGACTGACGGTCTGACTTCTCACTGCGTGCTTGACTGACTGACTGCCCGACTGACTGCCCGACTGACTGCCCGACTGACTGCCTCACTGACTGACTGCCCAATTGAATGACTGCCCAATTGAATAACTGCCCGACTGACTGACTGCCGAATTGCCTGCCTGCCTGACTGATTGTCGGCCTGCTTGGCTGAATGTCTGCCTAACTGGCTGCCTGGCTGATTCCGTCTCCCAGTCTGATAGAACTTGAACCTTGTGCATTCCTCGGTCTGGCTCATATTCCCCATTTAAATTCGCGTGCAATTCTTATTTCCGTAAACTCCAATTGAAGATTGATCATTTCCGGCTCTCTTCTTTCTTCCTACCTCTTTGAATCCATGTTTGTGCTCTTCAATCTCTCTGTAGATGAATTTTCCTCCCTCATTCTTTACCTTGATTCAGTCTTCATGTTTCATGCTCCACTCCAATTTCACCCGCCTTGATTCATTGAATCACCCTCTGGCCAACTGAGACTTGATCAAGTTCACCAAGGAGATTGCATTGAAAAATGCCCACTGCTCAAACGAATTGTATGAGTAGCCCAAGTTCTTCATTCCAGCCACGTTGCTGTCCACAAACTCCTGCGTTTTTTGGAACCCATGGCTCGTATCCTGAAGCATGTACAATTCCGACTTCACATAGATCGTAGACAACATGAACCTCTTGGCGTACCATGCGGAGTCATTGGACGTATCCCCAGCATAAAACGCAATGTCATCGCTCAAGTTGTGGAGCTCCTCCAAAGACAGGCCCATGTTGTAGGGCACCACGAGTTGCGCCAACGCGCTGGAGAGTTGGCCAATCACCGGGGAGTTCATGAGAAGCCGCTTTTTCATCAAAAGGGAAGCGCGGTCGTATTCGTTCCCAAGTCCGTGCAACTCCAGCTGGGGATCCATGGCGATCTTCTTCAACTTTTCTCGCTGCATCTTGAGCCAAAACCGCACGAGCCCAAACTCGGTGGTGTGAGGCGAGCAAACTGAAACAGCGCTCTGCACCGAGTCCAGATACTGGAGCTCAGCGACAGCCCGGTTGACGGCTTCCTTAGTGAAGCCACAGTTAGGCACATGCTCCGCTGCCTTCGAAAAAAGTATCGCTTCTGGCGACTTGGGGTCGATGATGTCATTGGAAGCAGGGTGGGATGTTGAGTGGTAATTCTGAACATTGAACACGGATGGGATATGGGTAGAACGGCGACATGCTGTTCTTGAGAACACCGCCATCCTTGAAACCAGCGACAATTGGGAAAGAGCTGGCATGTTGCGAGTTATTGTGCGGTACAGGGCGTGATTTCCATCACTAGTGAGATCGCCTGACCCGGCGTCCTGCACATAGCCCGTGTCCTGGCCATAGAGTCTCCAAGCTGGTCACTTGCCAAGTAATGTCTAGTCCGACCTCCGGTACTCTGCCCCAATTCTTGTTCTCACCTTTGTTGCCTGAATATGTGGTGGTGGGGTACGGGTGTGCTCCGCTGTTCGTCCTCGCTCATCTCTGTTGAAGAATACCACAAATGCTTGTATGTATGAACCCGCCAAACAGGAGCGCAACTAACAGTGTCAAAAGGAAATGGCTCTGTTTCAAGCATAATTGATTCTGCTTATCATTTGCTGTTAATCTCCTTAGGCTCGTCTCAGCTTTGCCACAATATTAACCCCAGATTAAACAATGGGCTGAGGTCCAGGCCGCCAGGCACACGCTCGATGACAATGAAGAAACCACCCCCGCTATTCCCAAAGTTTCAGCTGACGTGTCACTCACTGACGCCAACCAACTTCTCGTGGTTCCTCAAAGTATAGCTGTACTTTTGCATAGCATGGCCAAAACGTCACTCGGAAGTATCCATGTTGAGTATCCCGACTCTGGAGTAGAGGGACCAGAAGCAGATCAGTTTGACGAAAACGAGCAGCTTTACTCTGGAATCGAAAACCCGCTTCGTTTCACCAACGCCTCCCTTCCAATTTATAGGATACGCCCATCAATCGTGGCCATTGAGATCCCGCATTTCCGAAACGAAATCACAGAAAAACTTGTCGCAGATGAAATCGCTAGGCTTTTTTCACCCCTCGATGCCCAGGTGTTTATGTTGGCTCCGTGCCAGGGCCTTTTAGGTGGTAGTCTCTTCAAGTTGAACTTGTCTTCGCAAGAGTTCGCCACAATCAAAAGCCTTGAACCTCCTCATTACATCAGTGGCTGTTGTGCTGCTCTAGTGTCCTCGTTTAGTTCGACTCCAACCAAGTGTGCAGTTCTTGTCCTTAATGCAGAAGGCCACCGTGGATTCGAGAAGATAGATGCCGATTCGTTGATGGATGCTGCTCGCCATCTTTTTCTGGCAATCTCTTTGCCTGACGCTCAAGGAGTACTCAACAAACTCAGTGCCACTGTGAGAAAACTCAACTCGTCAAACACCTCCGGAATGTACCTTTAATCAAAAGCTTTGCTCTCCGTAAAGCAACACTCACTATGTATCGGAACTTGACGAATTCCTCATAGAAAGAAAGCAGTTCCACAAAACTGAAACCGATGAGGAAAAGGGCACCTGAAGATCCCTGGGAACCAACAAGAAGTTGATGAACTGGACAGGAAACCACACACAGTAGTTGATCAACAAAGTCTGCAAATACAATTTCCTTAGCTTCGCAAGCGTGTCGTTCCATGTTCCACTCTCAAGTACCATCGTTCCATAGGTAAAAAAGCAGAAAAGAGATAGTGGCGAAAAGCAAAACTGATCTGACATAACCTTCCGAAGCACCTCTACGAATTGGGGATGCTTGGAGTAAATTTGTAGGAATCTATACCACCAGCACTGTACGAACGCCATAATGAATCCCCAGCACATGAACCCCGCCAACCTAGCAAAATTGAAATGTGAAAGATGAGTGCTCAGAATCACGACAGAGGAGTCGTTGAAACTTCGGTGTGGTAAGTCTGTATCTGAGTGACGGAGGTAGTCAATGAAACGATCCAAATTATCCTCGTCCACATCTGAATCCGAATCAGGCGGTTCGAGTGTTACGCGAGAGGTATCATGCAATGGGTCTTGCAGTACGAAGGGGTTGTCTCGAGTTGCATTGATGTGTTCATTGGCAGGAAGATTGGCGTATGTTGAGTTCCTGCCTTCTTCTTGTCTCGTCTCATTAACGGAATCAGTGTATGGTGGATAAGGAAAGGGGCTATTCGGGCTTGTCCACAGACCAGAAGTAAATGCATTCAGACGTGATTTTTCCGGGTCGAACAATATGCATGATATAAGTGGAGATGTCTTATCAAAAGACAAAAGTGCTTGTGCCAAGGACTCCGAAATCCCATACAAGACCAAGTTTGTAACAATGATGGTGAAGAGCGAGTTAATCATGTAAAGCTCCTTGTACTTGGTAGTCAACTTGGCGAGAAAGAAGGCCAATATCAGGATAATCACAAGATTTAGGGCGGTGATATTCTTAAGCCGAATGGCATTGACAAAGTCCGAAAGCAGCGCTCGATGTGCCCAGGATGCAGTCATGTGGTTTGGCAGGTGCTGAGCCAGGAGATTCCGCTGATAAGTGAGATTGCAGGTGCACGGGTCTTTTGGCACCCCGATCCCACTTAAAAGTTTAAAAGTCTCAATTCGGACTCCAGCTTCTAGATTCTTTGAGTGCAGTTGGGAATTTGATCTCTTCGGTGGAAAAAAAGTGTGATATATATTTCGTGGTTTGGTTTAGAGAGGCGCCCCATCGTGCGCTTATATAAACAATATGCGAAATGGCTGCAAATAACGCCACCCACGTCCCCCCTGAGTATCACGGGGAAAACTATATAAGGTCAGGATTCCCGCCCCTGAAATATTTTCTGACAATCCATCATATTTCATACCCTAAGCTTCGTGAATAGCGGACTAAACTGCAAAATTGGTCAGGGTTTCCTCAAGACTCTCTGATATTGACTATTCAAGTGGTTGTATTTCGGGGGCGGTTTCTTTACATCATCAACAAAATCGAACAATTCTGATTGAATGATTGCTTAGCCTTTGCATGACTGAAATGAAGCGAACTTTGGTGGGCTTTAAAACTACTTGCGATGTCAGAGAGCACTTAGGAACCGTTCTACATCAAACAAAGATCATGGGTTTTCCCTGGGGGTAGTATTAAGAAGGTTCTTTGAAAGGTAGTTCATTGCTTGTGTTTGCAAATGTAACCTCATAAAGGCTGGTGCTGGATCTTGTCACTAGCTGACCAGGGTGAAGTTTCATGGGGCTGGAGGCTCAACTTGCTAAGCTTGAACAAGCCAAGAGATGGACAACTTTGTACGATGCACTTCATACCTCGGCATCGTATCCTTCATTGATTGAATGATACAACCTTGACTTCTTTATCATTGAATGAGTACAGCATATCGTTTCCCGAAGCAATTCCAAGAGATGTTTGCAATGATTTCTTCACGCAGTGACAAGTCCAAGTTGAGAATTCTTCTTTGAATGGTCAAATCAGAAGCGTACCAAGCAAAAAGGACAATATTGCACTAGAATTGCAGCAACTTCTCTTGCACATGATTCGTGGATTGGAAACTGTCTCAACATGATTCGGGCATTTCAGGCCAGCCTCGGTTGCTAATGTTAGCAATTCCAAGTTTTTTGCGCATGCTTCTCCATTTCACCGAAAGAAACATAAATGTTTTTCCAATCGGGGATAGCTCCAAAAATTGTTTAAAGTTGAGACAGATCTGAAATTTATTTGATTCAAGCCCACATCCCTCAGAACGAAAGGTTGAAAATTGCATACCCCACGTGGAGCGTCCTCAGGCCAGATTTAAGCGCTGTTAGCTCATCTATTGGCTTTCCTTAAACCTTGATAAAATCATTTCATGTGGTCATATGCAGCCATGCCTTGCTAGGGCTCGCCATGAGTCACGACTGTACTTCGGGCAATCCCCGTGCCATACTAAATTTGAGAGTATTGAAGATAGCTGAATAGTCTTGGAAATCAGAGTACTCAAGAATGCTCAGCTTCACAAAGAATGCTCCTCTTTACAAGTACTAGTACTGGATTACTGATCGTCACACAGATCATCGCTCACACTGACTTGAGACTTACATTTGACTTACACCGCCATGTTGAATCACATTGACTGATCTGCTTACATTGATGAACAGTAAGGCCCAAAACACACAGTACTGCTCAATACTTGGCAGTTCGTGTACCTGCATCAGCTGCTAACTGGTGGTTCATGGGTCTTTACTATTCCCTCCAAATGTCTCGATTCCACTCTTCGAGTCTTTCGTGTCCTCAGTGCCCGGGCTTTTTCAGCACGAACAGTCTCTTTTAATTCAGGAAAGTGTTCTGTTTCCCCTTCTAGTTTCCTAAATACTGGTTGTTCAAGCAGAGGCGTTATAGATTGGTGGATCATTTCTCCATATTCAATAGCATCCCATACAAGCTTCTTAGACTTGGTTTCATTTCACCCTTGGTATTTCCAAACTCCAGCTGCTATTTAGCCACCATCACATGATGTACAGAAGTCTATAAATCATTTGGCCCGATACTAAAACTATGAGCTTATAGTCCTGTTTTCAAGACTCTTTATACCCGTAAGGGTAACGATGATGTGCAACATGTGGCAGGAATTCAATCATCACCATCACATTCAACATCACACAATCACATTCATCACATTCATCATCACAGCCACCGCCACAACTTCCCCCAAAGCTGGTGAGAAAAGCTCTCTAAGTTTGTCATTTAGATGTCAGCAAACCTCCAAGTACTAGTTTGGCAATTTGGCAATAAACTAGAGAGAATCTTGGCACGGCCAAAACCTCGAACTTGCCAGAAAAGCGACCTCGTCAAACATGCACCTTCCAGCTGATTCGGTATGATCCTTCCACCTGTCACTTATTCTCAAGCTCATTTCTGTTCAGACGAGTAGGGTCGCTGTTACCGAATGCAAAAAAACTTTTTTGCTGGTATTTTATGACTGCTTAAAATCGATCGAATGACACCCATACATCAAGGCAGACCAGATACAAGGCAATTCCAACATATAAGGTGTACTGGGTGTCTAAGGTGCAAGGTATCTAAGGTACAATGTGTCAGGTGTACAATGTGTCTAAGGTACAAGGTGTCTAAGGTACAATGTGTCAGGTGTACAATGTGTCAAAGTACCTGCACATGTGCTCTAAAACTGTCAACGAGTACTTGGCCTGCATGGGGTCAATGTACTTCTATGAAGGAACGCATGCAGTCAACCAATAAGGAGTAGACCACCAATGCGATGAGATGACGTCATGGCTGAGGAAGCGATATATGCAGTCCCAGGGAAAACTATATAAAGCCCCCAGCCTGCCCGCATGGGTCGGTGATAGAGGGCTTATTATCTGGTTACAACTACAATTTTATTAAGAAAACAATAGTACCCATAGTTTATCAAGAAACAATAGTAATAGTATATAAATAACAAATAAGAAAGATGAAACATATGACTATTAAACTACTAATGTTCACGCTACTTTCATATTTTAGAATGTGTGTTGCCGAATCAAATTATACATCAGCAGAGTTAACTGAGAAAGGTACGAATGTAGACAAATTTAATGCTTTGAGTGTTGATGAATTACAGACAGTGTTGCCAGAAATGAATGGGAACTCTGGTAATATGACAAATGTTGAGGTCGCGATGACAGTATTACATGGGGTAGCATATGCGGCTGATGACGGTTATTATTACTATACCTGGTCAAAGTATAGGTGGGTGAGAGGTGCTAAAGTAACCGACTCAGATGCTGATGTGGGAGATTTGCTAACCGCATTAGCCATGGAAGATTACGATGATGATGGTGATATTGGAGACAGTGACTTGATGGTACGAAACCTACTAAACATTATTATTGAAAAAAAAAAAAAAAAAAAAAAAAAA
>NLAK01000123.1:13787-35740 GCA_002370295.1 Metschnikowia bowlesiae | reverse complement strand
TTGTCTCGTTTCTGGAACCTAAAATCCCCGCTCTTTTTCTTGTGATAGTTCATGCCATGGAAACGGAAATGGTTGCAACTCCCGCTGAACTCAGCTCGTTCATCTCGGTCGACCACAGAGAAAAGATTCTCCGGCCACGGTCGTTTGCATATTTCCACTCCTTGTACCAGGAACCCCGAGATTTCCTCGAGTTAAACTCGATTGTGGCCTCCATCAATAAGAAGATAGTGGCTAAATCTCATTTTTTGGAGGCCAGACTTGGCTGTGCAGCGCCAGACTATGATGATTTTTTGATGGCGTGTTCTGGCAAAGGGGAGAGCAACCTGCATTTGAAAGATGCTCAGGTCCAGCCATTTGACTTCATAAGCTTGTGTCCAAGTGAATATTTGAGAAATGAACTCTTTTGGGACCGGACTAGTCCACTTCCGCTAACAAAAGAGAAGAAAATGGCCTTCATTTATCACTTGACGAAGATGGATCTCGAGTCCGATCTGCGAATGGATTACGATAGCATGTGGAGCGACGATTCCGCCAACTCTGGTAGCTCTTCGTTAAATAGCGCCAGCGTGTGACGCTAATTGGCTCATCTTGAACGACTCTGAAGATTCTGTTCCCAAAGTTTACTGACTGCGAGCAAAAAAGGTGGTCGTTCTATCAATCAGAAACAACTCAGGGCTCAAAGCCCTGTTATGTGTCTTGATGAGGCTGAAAATATCACATTAAACGGCTTTAAAAAAGTGGCGAGCCCTGATCTCTTTTCCGGCTCAATGATTCCCAGACTACCTCATTTCCCAAAAAATTCACGTAACAGCAGGTTGAAAATTCATAGCTCTTCCAGTTGCGTGAAGGACAAGTATATTCCCTAGATGTATTGAGCCAGCCCGATACATAGCAAATGCTTCCACATGTCTCCCGGACAATTGGCCTTCAGTATCAACTTTGCTCACGAGAGGAGTCGCTCATGACCTTATTCGTGTATTGTTCTGGCGTGATACTGAAGAAGAAGGCCGGGTATCGTCTTTAAACAATTAGGAATAATAAGGCTAAATCAGGCTGAATCAGGAGACTTATTCACTGGATTGATTGACTGGGAACTGATCATTAGAGTAGTCTCATTTAAGTTTTCAGTGCTTAAATAAACGGCCTGAATCAGAAAGAAAAACGGGGCTCATTTCTCACCTTTGGCGAATGCGCTGCTTTTATAGTTTCAGGGGCGGATGGCTGCGAATTGCCTCCGGAGTATAAGTACCGCGCATTCGCACCAACAACGCCATGTAAAAAAATACCGGTGTACGGATGTGCCTTCAGACGGCTGCGACCAGATGCGCTTCAAAGTCATCGAAACTCCGAGTATCCCATCTCGATGTCGTACGCAGACGTTCTTGAAAGAGGCGATGAATTTCTCTCCGATTACCCCAGGACCACTTTCTGGTGGAACTACGCTTCCCATGCCACGTGTTTAGGCATGATCCTCGCATCCAAAGGCCTCCTTAACCTCCTTTACAACCCCCACGTTCATCATGTGGAGCACTTGGACAAAGCGTTGGCCCGGGCGCGGGCCGAGGACCGCTCGCTTTTGACTGTCATGAATCATATGTCGGTTGTGGATGACCCTGCGGTGTTTTCCATGCTCCCTATGCGTTTTCATTCGGACATTGACACTATCCGCTGGGGCTTTGGCGCCCATAACATTTGTTTCTCCAACAAAGGCTTATCGTGG
The DNA here is from genome assembly GCA_002370295.1 of Metschnikowia bowlesiae. Classification (NCBI taxonomy): domain Eukaryota; kingdom Fungi; phylum Ascomycota; class Pichiomycetes; order Serinales; family Metschnikowiaceae; genus Metschnikowia; species Metschnikowia bowlesiae. Next base: position 34,020 of record NLAK01000123.1, on the reverse strand, counting down.
TTTTTCAACCTTGGGAAAATTTTAGGGACGAAGAGATTCGGGGAGGGACCTTTTCAGGCGTCGTTGGATGCTGCGATCCGAATCATGAGCCCCGACGACACACTAGACTTGGAGTTTTCTGCTACCCCAGAGAAGAACATGCAAATAGACACGCCTCCTCCCGGATCCTATTCACCACTTGCCAGGAGCGTGACGCCACTGGTAGAGTCCACCAGGCCCCTAATGCAAAGATCTCCATTCATCAGGACAAAGACTTCGTGGTTCCACGTTTTCCCCGAGGGATTCGTGCTACAGCTCGAACAGCCAGACAACAACTCCATGCGGTACTTTAAATGGGGTGTGGCGCGGCTCATCTTGGAGAGCACACGTGCTCCCATAGTGGTGCCCATGTTTTCATGTGGATTCGAAAAGATTGCTCCGGAAGAAAGTGCTACCCAAGGCATCAAAAGGTGGCTTCCTCAACACTTGGGCGCTGATATTCATCTCTTTATTGGCGAGCCAGTCGCAGACGAAAAGATCCTCGAGTACCGGAAATCTTGGGAGAAGATGTGTGATGAAAAGGGAACTCCGGGGGCCCTGGATTTGAACGAGGAGTTGAAGAACGGAAAAGAAGCTCAAAGCCTACGGGCTGCCATAGCTGCCGATTTGCGTGCTCACGTGTTGCGACTCCGTGAATCCCTGGGATTTTTCCCTGCCGAAAAGGCCAAATTTGCCGATCCTTTGTTCTGGAAGAAGTATACGCTCTCTGAAGGTGCCAGTGATGAATCAGTCAAATTTATCGGCCAGAATTGGGCCATTAGGCGCCTCCAGAAACACTTGCCGGAATACAATGAGAGGCCTTAGAATCTCCCAGCATACCAAGAGAAGAGTTGGCGGCCAAAGCATCAGATTTTACAGGCTAACAAGTGGTCCATTGCAGAAGACTTTTGCTGATTCCGGCACATGGTGCGTCAATGCAGAGGGCCCGGCAAATTAGGTGAGCTGCGGTCCATACGCAGGATACAAACAGGGCACGAAGTTCTGGAAGGCCCAGAACAAGTCTCTGTGAAGTTTGATTTGAGCTGCCTGACTTGGATATTCCAGAAAGGGTGAGAGCTTTCAGACTGCATTTTGGAGACATCTGAAACTGCATCTCTGATGCGGGCAGTTTGCATGTCGCGTATGTTCGCGCGAAACTCATCTCCGCCGCAAGTGCATATCGAACCTCACCAACGTGTGCATTTCAGCGGGCGAACAAGAGATTGTTCAATTCTGCTACCAACTCCCTTTTCCGTCGATTCTTTCCTGATTACCGTTCTGGATCCCACTGAGCAAGCTCTATCCCGAAAGAGAATCAAGGACGCTGAGACTAAGGCTTGGAGATTCGCAGAACCTCGATTCCTTACTCAGAATTTTCCCATACACTGACCATTTTCCAAAACATCAACTATCTTGATGATCCGCCTATTGAGTCACTGGAAATTGCAGCCTCTTTGCCAAAGGACGTGCTCGTCGTACGGCATCGGAAACAATGGCCGATTGATAGTGCTTCGGAAAGATTACATCGGAATCAGAAAGGAGCATAGCATGCTGAAGCACGTGGCTCAACCATCACTTCCGGAGCTCGTATCAGATATCAACCATTATCTACGAACCACGGAGATGGCCGACAATCTCAGGCGAAAGCTCCTCAGAGCCAAATGCGATGAGTTACTAGTGTATGGACGGCACGAGGGCCTATCTACAGAGTATTTCCAGGCTCTCAAGCGGATTTTCATGCATGCACGTCATGAAAAGAAAGACATGTTCAGCGGCGACCAGCTTCACGAGCTCTTTAATAGCGCGATGGAGTTCTACCATGGCCGAACGACCATGCCGCAGTTCATCCATCTATTGGCCTCGGACCTTGCTAAACACCCCGACCAATTCTGCCACTACCCGACCATGAGTGTGGTGAATCTTGTTCGCTTGGGAGCCCGTCTACAGGATTTTAGCACGAGTCTCCTGCACACCACGCGCTACCCTCTTGCAGATGATTTCGTTGGCCAGCTTCTAAAGGTATTGAAAGCCAATAATGAGCTTCGCCTCGATGTGTTCCAGGCGTGTCTCGGCGCGGGGTGTGCCACCGATGACCTAGCGGGTTGCTTTGTGCAGTACGTGGAGGACCTCTTCAACGACCGGAACCCCGAGATCCATGAATACTTGGACCAGGAGCGAAACGTGGCTCGCATCCAAGAAGTGATGAACCGGGTCATTGCCCATGACTATTCTGCCGAAGCCACCGTGGCATTGCTTGTGCTCAAGTCATCGATGAACACGGTTTCGTGTGGCGTGCAAGACCTCCAGAGTGTGGATAGGCTTGTGCAACGATTCGTTGAGTGTGCGAGTGGGGCAAACTTGGACGAAGCAAACTGTGGAGCAGTGCTTCTAGAAGTACTCAAGAGGCTGGGCCAACACGCGCTATTCTTGCGCCATTTGTGTGCGGACATTTCAAGTGGACACCACTCCGACGAGACAAAAGCCATGGCAAGCATCACTCGGTCACTAGCTGAAGCCACCGAAAACGGTGCAGCACCCCAAGCTTTGGGCGTGAGTTTGAAAGAGATACTACTGAGCTGCGCAGACGTGCAGCCAGTGTTTGCATTCACATTGCAGGCAGTCATCGCAGTACAGGAGGAAGACTTAGTGGGTACTTTCAGACATCTCCACAGCATGATGCATCAGGAGTTCTCCATTGATGGGTATCAACATTTGATCGGGCGCCTTTTGACAGTCGACCCTCTGCAGGCATGGAAGATGTTCGATGAGTCCACCAGCGCAATCAACTGGCGAGACTCCGTGGACCCCTCTGTGCCTTACACATTGAACAGGCTCATATGTGCGGTAGCACGAGATGGGAGCATACTGTTAGAGGAGATGTTCCGGCGCTTCAAGAAGATCAAGCAAAACCACCCCAGCGTATGCGACGCAGATGCGCTTTCCGCGCTTGTCGAGCGGATGTTGGACGATCAATGTGTTGGAGACGTGATCGAGTTGTTGAAGCGGGAGTTGCCTAATATCGACAAAGACTCTGTGGCCAAAATCCGCGTGGACGAGCCATACTGCCACGCACACCTGCGGTTGTTTCGGCTCTTGCACAATTTCGTGTTGACATATGAAAACGAAAAGACTTTCGAGGTGAATTGGGTGCTCTATGGCGAGCTCCACAAGTATTTCCAGATTCCACATGAGACCTACCTTCCCACGATGCAGTTTTTCTGCCAGAGAAATCGGTTGAATGCAGCGTTACTCATTTGCCGGAGAATGAAGATGCTCAGTGAGCTCCATGGCGCCGCCAACGCCAACCTACCGCCTCTGCGAGACATTTACATGTACTTGTTCGAGGTGTTTGGCGATGGGCTATATGAAGAGGGAGTGGCGGAGGTGCACGAGTACTTGAAAATGGACACTGCGTTGGATAGCCGGGACACCGAGTTGCAGAATAGCCTTTTGAACGCATACTCCAACCTCCAGGACATTGGCAAGGCGCACGACTTGTTCCTTCTGATGTCGGCCAATAGCAAGGCCAATGGCGGCGTCAATGAACGCACGGCGCAAATCATGCTCAAGACCTTCACCTACAGCGACATGGCGCACGTGAGGCGGTTTTGGAGCCAGCTTTCCGAGTACGGCGTGTTTCCCAACCACGACTTGTTCAAGCAATACTTGATTGCGCACTCCTACTATGGGTTGGTGGACCAGGCCATCGACTTGGCCAGCCAGGCCGATGACTACAACTTGGACGTTTCGCTGGACATGATGTTGGCCATGCACAACTATTGTTTGGATGCTTCCAAGCAGCAGCAAGTGGCCAAGTGGGCCAGTGAGACGTATCCCGACGAGTGGAGGCGCCTTCAGGACTTGGGCTTGTTGGTTGCTGCTTCAGGATACATGCCGGAGAATTTTTTGCTTGAAGGACTGAATGAGCCGTGATGTGATATCAAGAAAACTACTCTCGGGGGTTCCTATTCATCATTGGAGATAAGGGAATACTGATTACCGTTGAGCTAAAGTGATGGCCAAAGTGATGGCTAAAGTGATGGCTAAAAAGATGGCTAAAGTGATGGCCAAAGTGTTAGCTAAAGTGCTAGCTAAAGTGATGGCTAAGTGATGGCTAAAGTGATGGCTAAAGTGATGACTAAAGTGCCAGCTACAAGGGAATGGGCTCTAGCTCGTCCCGGTAATGAAGGGAGCTCAAGCCACCGTTCCGGCTCTAAGATGGCACGATGTCATCTGTATTCCCGCAGACATCAGGCAGTGAGCCATTTAGACGTTGCATTCCAAGATAAGTTGCTATGATATCGTCACCAGACTCAGACAATCATGGAAGTGACAGGTGCTGAGAAGAGGTGCTGAGAAGAGGAGAAGCGGTGCTGAGAAGAGGTGCTGAGAAGAGGAGAAGCGGTGCTGAGAAGAGGAGAAGAGGTGGAGAAGAGGTGCTGAGAAGAGGAGAAGCGGTGCTGAGAAGAGGAGAAGAGGTGGAGAAGAGGTGCTGAGAAAAGGTGCTGAGAAGGTGGATGCGAGATAACATGCAATGAACCGATATGTTATCATGCTATACATGGCCACTACTGCGATGCTTAGCTAAGTATGCTCTAGACTGATGACGAGCGGGGACGCCTGAAGTCTTGACCGTGAGGAGGCCTGGAAATTGTGGGGGCGATTGTCTCCAGCGAAAAGCAATGGAACCATCCAACAGGCTAAATAACCAAAAGATGAAAGGCCATGCAAAGCTCATGATTATCGTGAACATTCAAAAAGTCATCCAGTGTTTCCAGAGCGTCCAAGACATCAGCACACCGCGTCCATCATAGGCCGTGGTCCTCAGGGTAAAGGTCAATCCGTCAACACCGGACTTCTGTCAGGCTGTCGTGAGCTTGGTTCCCGCACCTGTTTCCACACTTGACACTTTTCAGGCACTAGTGCATGACATCCCTCAGAATCAAACATTTGGAAAGTCCAAACACGGCAAGAAATAGAAATCAACAATTGGTCTGGTGAAGACATTCAATAATTGGACAACAATAATTGGACAACAATAATTGGACAACAATAATTGGACAACAATAATTGGACAACAATAATTGTAGACATTCAATAATTGTAGGACATTCAACGTGGCAATGGCCTGAGGGTGGAAGCATCCATTGGTCGCCAGCCCATGGCGTCATGCACTACCTCGGCGACCGCTCCTCTGGGCTTCCCATCTTGGTTTCGTTCACCTTGGCAGCGAAGCGCAACGAGTTCAAGGTCTCGCTCGTATTCTGGGCCAACGGCGACACATTCACGAACATCAAGGTCTTGGAGTTGCCGCCAAGCGAATGCTTCAAGTAGTACGTCAACTTGGAGTTGCGGTACGGCACGTGCCCCCGGGCTTGGTTGCTGGGCTTGTTGAGACTCATAATCACATCGCCCAAACACGCCAACGACTTGTTGATGGCCTGGGTTTCCTTGAGCCGGTCGCCTTTGGCTTGCAGCGAATTGAGTCTTTCCGAGCCCGCCAAGTCCACCAAGTTGAGCGTGCCGGTGCAAGTTTTGCCTGTTTGGTGGCGGCCCGAGATATCAAGCGTGAAAACAAAGTGCGACCGAGACGACCGTGTGTTGGCCATGGTGGAAGCGGTGGAGCGCTTTTTGGTGGCCACCTCAAGCGTGTCTCGGCAGTGCTGTGCCGACCGAAACACCACACTGGTGGTGTTGGTCACGGATGTTTTGCCTGCCGCATCGTCATGTTTGATTTCGTACTTGGCTGTTTGCTGCAGGCCCGGCAAGAGATCAAGCATTTGTTCATTGTAGATTTCGAGGAACCGGCCCTCGACTGTGTACAGCCAGCCCTGGCTGCTGAGCGCCGAGATGTCGCCGAAGATCTTGTCCACGGCCAATGGAATCATGCCGTCGTTCTCGTGGGACATGGTGAACGTTTTTCCGGAGCCCGTCTGCCCGTATGCAAATACGCACACGTTGTGGCCATCCAAGCTGGACTGCACAAGCTGCGATATCTCGAGGAAGATGTCGCTATTGGGGCTGTTGAGGAACACCTTGTCAAAATGGAAGTGATGCGTGGGGGTGCGGCTGGAGATCCCGGCGACTGGAGCCTTGAGCGTGAGCTCCTGCTTGCCGCGGCAGCTGAACATCTCCGACACCGAAATGTCGGACGTGGGAGCGTCGCCGTCGGCCGGCCGGATTCGGCAAAACACCCGGATGCTTCCCTTGAGGTTCTGGACCTGCTCATGCATCACGCGCCTTTGCGCCTCGAGGGCTGGAAACGACTGCGTCATCTTTTGGGTTCGGGCCTGGAGCTTCTGCATCTCCGCCTCCTGCGCCTCCATGGCCTTGCCCACCTGCTCATACTGGTCCTGTTGGCGCTGGTGGTCCTTCTGCAATTCCTGGAGCACGGCTTGCCGCGTCATGAGTGTGTTCTCTTGCTCGGCCAATCTGCCCTGAACTCGTGCTAGCTCCCCCTTTTTGTTATGGACCTCGTGGCTGGCTGCATCCAGGTCCCCGGCCAAGGCCTGGATAGTGGCCCGCTTCCGCACGCACTCCAGCCTCAACTGGTGGGCGGCATTTTTGGCGTCATCTTGGAGACGGAGGACTTTCCGGTGGTGGTCCTCTTTGAGGCCTATGAGGGTGCGATTGAGGTCGGACTTTTCGTGCTGGAGGCGAGCGGATGCTTCGTGGATGAGGGCCTGAAGCTCCTTGCGTTCGTCGGCGGCCTTTTGGCGGGCCTTGTCCATGCTGAGATGGATTTCTTGGGCCAAAGCGTCCTTCATTTCAAGCAAGCCACGGTCGATTTCGGCGGAGATCTCGTTCTGGCAGAGCTCGAACTTTTGGCGCAAGCTGGCAAACGATTCCCGCTCAAATCCTTTCAAATGGTCGATGTTGAGTTTCTCCTGCTCCAATTCCTTCTTTAGGTCCGCCACGTGGTCTTCGAGCTTCCAGATTTCGAATTCCTGCTTAGAATTCTGGGTCTTGAAATTGGTCACGCTCTGCGTTAAAAGGGAGAGTTTCTGGCGCTTGTGGTGTATCTCCGCCTGGAGGTTCTGGTGCCGCCGAAAACCCAAGGACATCGGGACTTTTGGGCGTTTCGGAAGGAGGAATGTGTGGGGGATCTGGAGGTGCCGAAGGCGGTATTCAAGGATGTTTTGTGGAAATCAGGACACGGATAGTTGTCGTGCAGGAAGACAAAAACACGCAGACTCAAACGGTCTTGAAACCGCGTGCACATGGTGTGCCTGCAGATAATATATCCTGCACATACCATGGTATATCCTGCACATACCATGGTACACCCGCGATGGCCTCAATGAAATCGCCTTCCCGCTGCAAACCACACAATAAAGCAGCCCAAAACCACCATGACCACCAAGCAGAAATCTCTTCGAAAAGGAAGCACCGCCGAAAAGAGGCCCAAGCACTCGGCCAAGAAATCTTCAGACCAGCACATCCCAAAACAGGCGACGCAGCACGCGCCAGACATTTCTGCCGACACCGACGATACAGACTCGGGGTTGGAGGACGAGGACGAAGTGGGAGTCCAGGACGACGGGAGCTCAGCGGGCGATTCAGAGTTTTCAGACTCTGAAAATGACGACCGCTCTGGCGGCAACCCCTCGGACCACGACAGCGACGACTCCGGTGATGACCCCTCCGGTGATGACCCCTCCGGCGACGACCACGACGACCACGACCACGACGACGGAACGTTCCCAATGAGAAAAAAGAAGAAAATCGCCGACGATGGCCGCCAGACATTCGCCACTGCATTCAACGCCATCTTGGGCTCCAAGTTAAAGGCGTACGACCGCAAGGACCCCATTTTGGCGCGGAACAAGGCCGTGGCCAAGGAGTTGGAGAGCTCCAGGTTGGAGGCGCGGGCCAAGCGAGCGCTCCACAACGACAAACTCGCGCTCCTCAATAAGTCGCATGTGAGCGAGCTCTTGCCGTCGGCCGCCGAGCCCGAGAAGGTTCGGGCCTACTTGGACAAGGAGAAGGCGTTGAAGAAGATTGCCCAGCGCGGCGCAGTCAAGCTCTTCAATGCGGTGATGTCTGCGCAGGCGCTAGCCTCGGACGAATTGGATATGGACGCCGCAGGCCCCCAAAAGAAAAATGAGCTTATGACCGAGGTCACCAAGCTGACCTTCTTGGATATGGTCAAGGCCGCAGGCCACGAGTCATGAGGGCGCGGTGTTTGTTCGCGTGGGCTGAAGCAGTGCTTTCCCAGGCGAGCGTCAGCGAGGTGTTGAGGCCCGCACTATCGCGACCAGACCGCCGCTAAGTCAGCGGAACTCTTGTGGAGGTTGCTGAATGGGTCTCTTTGACGCTATAGACCAGCGGTCCGATTGGCTGAAGACACACTTAATATGCGGAAACAGCAATTGCTGCAAAGATGGTGTTTGGTCGCCAAGAGAAGAGCGTGCACGAAGCACAAGTCTAGCAATGTGTCCACAAGTCCGATGTGTCCACAAGTCCAATGTGTCCACAAGTCCAATGTGTTCACAAGTCTAGCAAATCACAAGTCTAGCAATGTGTCCAGCACAAGTGCTTCTTGAAGGTACATCGCCGTCAATGTTCGCCGGCCTCAATTGTGAATATCGCATAGTCCCGCTGCGCCAGAGTACTCGGGACCGCCGGTGTTTCGCCGCTTGAACTGAATCGAAGGTGGATATTGAATATGGCAAAGTGGCTAAATGGCCCAAGCGCAAGTGTCTCGGGAGGCCCTCATCATGGCATGCCCGGCGCCGCACCTTCACATGGTGCAATCCTCGCCAATGCATCAATCCATGGGTGTTCCGGCAATCTCTTGGTTTTGCCTGTGGCGTTGCATCTGAGCATCCGTTCGTCTTGTTGGATGCCTTGAATGAGAGAGATGCGTGTTCCCCTCATAACTAGTAAAAAGTAATACTGTTTATCACCCCGTATTCAATAGTCGTATTGATACAACTTACCCAAGGATCTCCACGTATACACCACACACGCGTTCTAGCTGTTGGCCGCTTGGTGAAACCACTTTTGGCGGATTCCAAGTCCATTCCACTGACCTGAATCGCCAGTAGGTCATGGCAGTCTCAGAACTGGGACAATTTCGGACCGGATGGCGATGGCTGGTGTACCCAAAATGGACTGACCTTTCAATGAAACCCACCTGTTCAAGCAGCTGGAATACACTGCAATTTGGGTTCCAAGACTTACCAAGTTTGTGGCATTTGAGAGGTCCACAATCGAAGTGTCTCTTTGCCACACCGAGGTTTGGTTGCCAGGGCCAAATCCTTCCTGAAGTGTATAACCGAAAAGGCAATAGTATCAGTACCCCTAAGCCCTAATGGTGCTAGTGCCTTCTGCACAGGGCCAACGGCCGCAGTATGTTGCCGCCGATGCCACTGTTGTATTGGAGTACCTGTTGCTCGTCAAGCCATGCCCTCGATGACGCAAGAGCATGGAGTTTAAGTTGAATGTCACTTGCAACTTGACTGAGTTTGTGGAATGGCACAAGATGGGAAGCACCTGGAAATCGTTGTCATTCTCGTACACGCACTGTGGTTCCGACTGCTCGGTCCCAACGCCCAAATTGTACAAGACCACTCTCGGTTGTCCCTAGGCACCCTGCACCTTTGGCCCTGCAACCTAGGATTTCAAGGAGTCCCGCCGGCTTCAAATATTTCTCCAATCACGGGAACATCGTCGAACGCCCTGAAGATCAACAAGGGCCACCAGTCGGGGCCAATAGGGGTACTTATCCATATCCTTATCCTTATCCTTATCCTTGAGAAGGTCAACTCCGCGAAATGTGCCTGAGAAGCAACCACGTTGACATTGGCCTTTGCTCCTTCACTGGCCATCGTATTGGAAAGACCGAGAAGGGCGCATTTGCCAAAACCGGTCATGGCTAGAGTCACCTAAGCTTTGAACGTTGGGACTAGCTGCTTCGCGTGACACAAGAGCTCCAGCCCAGAAAGCAAAAGCTATGATATAATTCTTTCAGCCTGCACACACAGTACTGGAACATATCAAAAAAAAAATAGCGGCGCCCGGCCTCATCTCTCGAACATGTTCGGGGCCTAAACTGGAGCTAAGGCAGTGCACAGGCTTTTTCCGGCCACGTACAGCGGAAACCATGACTGGATATTATCCTTGCCAACACTGCTTGGAAGATTGGCCGCCAGAGATCATAAGCCAAAGTCAACAGAAGCCCTCTGAGGTCCATGTTCGTTGGATTGCCCTTACGGTCATTCGCCACACTTAGATCACCCACCCAAAATTAACCCTTGAAGCCTTGCCCATGTCGAATCTTCACTCCCTCACATCAGTGGCCGCCTTGGCCTTGACCACTGATCGTTTCCACGAATCCATCTGGACTTAGCTTGAGGTAGTGGAACCCCATTATGACTCCCACTCGGGTGATTTCAGCGGGGCGAAGAACCCGAACAAAGTTCACGTTCCACACTGTCTCTTAATAAGCTCCAAAATGAGCAGTCTAGGGTGTTTCTAGACGCCGAATCGGCACTCCTTGCTGCGCAAAAATCATCAAAGCTTGGGCTTGGGTCCTGAAGTCTCGAGTGAGGTGAATTAGCGGTCTGGTTAGTGTCTTCTTGCTATGATCCTTCTGCCTTCGTAAACTCAACATCCAACTTGCCATCCTGACGATCGTGGTCAAGCCTTAAACTTCTCGGTCATTAGGTTCTTGCGCCGGGAATACTTCTACCGCCACCGCTTATATGTCTAGAATGTAGCTAGAATGTAGCTAGAATGCTCTTGCCAAAGGAGCGCTCCCACGATTGCAACGAGTTCGAGATACTTCTGTAGCCGCTGGATCATCGTGTTAATATGTACACTGCGGTGTAGCTGAGAAATGGTACTGCCCAGTAAAATCCATAATCGTCTACTTTGAGGTATTTTGCAAACAGTGTTGCTTCGCCAGATGAGTATAGTCACCCACGCCTTAGATTAAGGCCAAAGTCAGTCTGTAGAAGATCCGCGCAAAGATTCGGCGAGCTTCCGTCAGAAATAAAAATGTAAGACCTGTAGGTTCTTTTGGTTATTTGACATTAAGGAGTGTGACTAGTATGAATATGCCATGCAGGAACATAGCCTATGTCCAGAAAGTATTCACCTGCACAAAAAACGTGATCACATAGATCACCAAACATTCCGATTCATTCGATGTGCCGGTGAGAAATTGCAATGTTACAGTCCATGTCCCGCTGGTGTGCCAAATTTGCGAAACTGCGGTGCCGGGGGAAATCGCCGCTTTTTATAGTACCGCCTAGAAGCACGGGGCTCAGGGGCAACCTCCAAAAGGTGACCTCCGTTGCCACGAAAGCTTGCAGATGCAGCCGCAGGCTTGACGGTGCATTTGCAGCCACACGCACCTTGCGCCAAGCAAAGCCGTGGGTGCGGGTGTAAAGAAAGTTGCATGCGCTGCGCCCGCAATAGGGAATTGAGCGCAATTTAGGCCTATTTTTGCGAGGGAGGCCGGAAATGTTCCCGCGGACTGTTACCCCAAGTGACCACCTGCGAAGTCCCCGCATCATGCATCCCCGGTCGGCATGCAGGCCGCGATGGCGGTATATATGAACCTCGCTTTGCGTCGGTCGCCGCTCCCGCCCCTCAAATATAAACTGCCGTGGATATTCCCTCACTATTTAATCTGAGACTTTCCCCCCCCCATTTTCAAATTCGCAGCGAATACCTCCAACCAGACATTTTGGGACACCGAAATTCCTGTCTTAGCGCTACTCGAGTAGCGCAGCATCCCCCTTTGAAATGTCTGACCTGATCCGTTTTGTCGACAAGCGGCCCCTCTCTACGCGAGTGGTGTCCTCCAATCGGCCAATCATCTTGACCCGTGCTTCCAATGATGCCATCACCCAGTTGTCCCACTATCCAGGCGTGCGCAGCGATGTCACCCCTATGGATTCGGCCAGCCACACGCCTCCGTACAAACAGCAGGTCAGCGAAACCCGCGTCATGACTTCACGGTTTCCTGAAAAGAACATGATCCGCATCATTGGCTGCTGCTTGTGGTCGTTCTCGGGGGGCTTTTCGGATGCCGCCCCGGGAGCGCTTCTTCCAACCATTGAGGCCCACTACCACATCTCCTATTCCGTGGTGTCGCTCATCTGGATGTCCAATGCCGCCGGCTTCATCCTAGTGGCCATTTTCTCTCACAAAATCCAGCCGTGGTTCGGCCAATCCAAGTCCATTCCCATTGGTTGCTTGTGCTCGGTTGTCATGTACGCCATCGTGTCCAGTGGCGGCCCCTTCCCTCTCATTGTTGCCGGATTTTTCTTTGGCGGCATTGGTTTGGCCATCGTATTGGCGCAAGTGAATGTTTTCCTCCTGAAGTTAGACAAGAGTTCGAAGTACCTCTCGTTTTTCCATGGCGGGTACGGGCTTGGCGCAACAGTGTCCCCGTTTGTGGCCACCACAATGATCGAACACGACGTCTCGTGGAACTACGTGTACATTGTGAACTTGGCTTTGATGGTGTTCAATTTCTTCTTTTTGTTTTATGCCTTCAGAGAGGCTGACATTGACTTGAAGCCATGGGAGCACACTGAGGAGAGCGAACGCCTTATTCACACTGAGCAGGCCACCCGCGTGCCCTCGGGGGTGAACACGCCTGTGCAGGAGCAATCCATTGGAATGCAAGATCTAGCAGAGGAGGTCACCCGCAAGTTGAAACACAACAAATCCCGCGGCAGCGCCTCACCCAGCCCCAGCCCCCTTGGCGCCGCTTTGCCCGAGTCTGAACCTTCCAGCAGTACGGCTGCTGCTCATGCATCCGGCAGTACCCCATATTTCGACAACGACGCCGGTACATCCGACGCCGGCCTTTCTGCCCCTAACCAAGCGCCCCGGAAAAGCAACATGCGCTTGGCTCTTTCCAATAAGATCACCTGGATGGTCTCGTTCTACGTTCTCTGCTACCAGGGCACGGAGGTTTCGTTGGGAGGCTGGATCGTGTCGTACTTGGTGGACTACCGGCACACCAGTGCATCGTATGGTTATGTCCTGAGTGGATTCTGGGGCGGGTTGACCATTGGTCGGATCGTCATGACCCGGCCTCTTCACAAATACTTGGGAGCGAAGCGGTCGGTCACTGTGCTCGTGTACTTGACGCTTTTGTTCTTGGTTTTGACCTGGGTCATTCCTAGCGACATTATCCTGGGGGTCTTTGTGTCTCTCGCTGGTCTTGTGATTGGGCCAGTGTACCCCTTATTGATCACGACGGTCTCGGACATGCTCCCCCGGAAAATCCAGGTTGTGTCCCTCACAATCATGACTGCGTTTGGGTCCAGCGGCGGGGCCATTATTCCGTTTTTGGTGGGGTTGATTCTGCAAAAGGCTGGAACATTTGTGGTTCTTCCGGTGTGCATCTGCACGTACCTGTTGGTGTTGATCCTCTGGTTTTGCTTGCAAATCGCGGGGTCTCGAGAACTGTATTCTCACTTGCCCAAGCGCCTTCTCGCTGCGCTCTGGTGAATTCGGTTCACCGCCTTGGAGCTCTTTGAAACCGGGCGCCACCGCTGGATGTCATGGTGTCGAGTAAGTCTCGTGCGTCACGGGGCAGCTACTCGATCACCAGAACTCACGTGTGCGTGCACGTGACCAAAAGGATGTGATCGCCCGTGAAGAGAACTGGCTTGCTATGGAACAATCACAGTCGAGCACCATCGAGTATCAAGCACAACCAGGCCTCAAGCACCATCGAACATCAAGCACCATCGAACATCAAGCACATCATCAATCCTAGCGAACAAGAACTTTGGGATGATCAACACGTTAGGGTGACTATGACCCGCGTGGTTTTTATAGAATAGACATGGCGATTTCTTGACAAGGGGAATCAAGGTAATAATGGATCGAAAGATTTGGTTTTCTCTGAAGGCAAGCTTGATGTAAGACCAGGAAGGACTGATTGTGGCCTTGTCCATGGTGCTTGAGTCATAATCACAACCTGCATACACCGCATGCAGGCGCGCGCCAATGAAACGACTCTCCCACCGCTCTGTAACAGCCCCGATCCGGCCCACGTCGCCACCATCCCCATGCCCATCGAAGTCTCAATCAAACAAGGCGATATCGCAGCAGAAAACAAGGATTTCCTCACGGCCGTGTCCAAGTACACGGAGGCGCTTGGCCAGAACCCCCAGGCGTATGCGCCGCTAATAAAGCGGGCGCAGGCCTACACCAAGCTTTGCGACTATGACTCGGCCAAGGCCGACATCTCCAAGGCGTTCACGGTCCTGGAGCGACGCGGCAACATGGCGGATAAGGCCACGTGTTATTTCCGGCTTGGCGTGGTCAACTACCTCGAGAAGCAGTATGTGCAGGCGCACACCAACTTCCAGAGGGCCAAGACGTTCAAGAGCCCCGAGCCGGCGCTCGACATCTGGATCGAAAAGGCCCGCCGGGACTGCGTCAAGAACGGGCTTCCCATCAGTGAGGCTGGAGACAGTGAGGCTGGAGACAGTGAGCCTGTGCAGGATACAGGGGCCTCCAACGCCCCCAGTCTGGGCTCGGTGCACACGCTTAATAAGCAAGCGCCCATCAAGGCCAAAATCAGAGACGAGTGGTACCAGAGCAAGCAGCACGTGACCATCACCATCTATGCCGTCAATCTCGCCGCAGACTCCATGAGCGTCAGCTTTGGCGCCAGGAGCGTGTCTGTTTCGTTCCCCACGTCACAAAACTCCGAGTACAACTACTCCTTGGACCAGTTGGCGGGCGAAATCGTGCCTGCCGAGTGCTCGTACGCGGTCACGGCCAAGAAAGTGGAGATCACGCTAGTGAAAGCCGAGCCCGCAAAGTGGTCTGCCCTTGAGGCCAGCGCCGCGCCGGCGGTCTCCAACCCAGCGGCTTCGGCTGCTCCGTCGTACCCGTCTTCGTCCCGCAAAAAGGTGGACTGGGCTCATTTTGCCGCGGACGAGGATGAGCCGAACGCCGACCCCGAGGATTTCTTCGCCAAGTTGTACAAGGACGTGGATGAAGACACGCGCCGGGCTATGATGAAGTCGTACGTGGAGTCCAATGGAACAGTGCTCACCACCAACTGGAGCGAGGCCAAGGACAAGAAGTTCGACACCCGGCCTCCCGACGGGATGGAGGCCAAGAAGTGGTGATCCACGCCCACGGGTCTATTTCGCCAGAGCTATGAGGGTGGCTGCAATTTGGAAATGTTTGCGGCGTTTCAGGGAAAGTGTGGCGCGTAGCGATTATACATTCTGAGGGTGACGTTGAACCATGAGCTGAGGTGAAGAGGGTGAATGTGCTGCCTTTGGTGACGTTGACCAAGCCGGCAAAGATGGTGAAGTGAAGCCGGCAAATATGGTGGAGTCGGCAAATATGGTGGAGTCGGCAAAGAAGGGGCGGTAGCGTCGGAGTGTCAGGTTGCGTGAGGTCAGTGCGGAGGGCAGCGCGGAGGGCAGCGCGGAATTTTGTCCGAGCGGATTTGGTGATAACAAAGTGGGGAGTGGGGGCAGAGGAGACGACGGCAAGACATTTGGCTGGTATCGTGGGCGGCCTCAAAAGCTGCCTCGCTGGGAAATGCCCCCGCGGCATGCGTGCAGGAGCTTGTGCCCTTGGCCGTGTTAGTTTGACCGTGTGGCTGCCCCTTGAATTGCACGCCTCAAAGATCAGGCGTTTGTGAGGACTATCTCCCACGCATTATAGACGCACCGATGCGGCTATGTGCAGGCGCAATGCACCCTGAAGCGGCCCTGGCTGATTTATTTTATGCGCGTCCCTAAAAGCAACATTTTAACCCTTACGCCTCACAACATAAAAGGGCCACTTTTTTCCTGTTGTTCCTTCCTCGACAATGAGTTATGTTTATCGCCTCACGTGGTATGTTTTCCTCCCTATCCCCGATGTCTTGCGTGCCACTTCCGCTATGCCCTGTCGCCCGCCCGGAGGTACATCCGCCAGAGATTATGTGATGTTGTCACGCTTGGTCTGATCCGTTGTCGCACATCACCTTTACCGCCATCGCTGTTTGGTGTATAGGTGCCAGTGACTCTGGTGGCCAGAGAAATCGCTCTGTCTGTGTGGATTGGATGTGAGTTCGAACGGGCAAACGCGAATGCCAAGGTTGCAAATGTGAACCTCTACTGCCGTCCGGCGGCAGTGGTGCAAATCGTGGCTATGAAACGAGCTATTATTTTGATTCAAGTGATTGATTCAGTTCGTGGCAAGTGCTGGTGCAAGTACATGGTCCAGGAACATGGTGTGTCTCCCTCTCCTGATGATCCGAAGACAAAGGCCGTCCCTGTTCCCCAACTGCAACTACGAGGTAGATGTGATTCTATCGGATTCCTTCCAGTTACTTTCACGAACGGTTCGACTCTTTGACTATTGATCTTTCACCTTGTCCATGGCTGTTTCAGGTACTTGCATATCGGTCCCATTGGTTTCTTCTGTCAGTAACGTGTAACTGTCCCATCGGTTCCTTCTGTCAGTTGCTTGACGAACGGCTACACGCCTCATTGTCCCTGCACCATGCCACTCTAGAACCTTGCACATCTGCGCGAAGTCACACCGAAGAGCAGCCGTCGAACCATCTGAACATAACTAACCTTAGGCCTGCTAGTCCAGACATTCTCTCTGTATCTGTGACTGGCAACTTTGATGGGTGGTCCCGTTCCGAAGTCGGAAAGCTCCACAAAAACCGTCTCTCAGATGTATACGAGACCCTCTTACGGGTTTCAGAGAAGCAGAAGTTGGTGTTCAAGTTTATCCTTAACGGCGATAACTGGCAAATCAGTGACTCACTTAAAGACGAGTTCGACGAGCATGGGAATCAAAATAACTATGTTGAAGCTAGTGAGTTGATCCCCTGCGAGAATGGTTCCGGGATTTTGGCCTCTGATTCTGGGGCTGCCGACTCAATTAACGAGTCCTCCGCTGATGACACCAACGAAGCTACTGGCGCATCTGGGGACAATGCTAAAGCTCCACTTGAAGATGATCATGTTGATTCAACCAAGAAAGCTACTGAGTCCAACGACGAAATAGCTTCTGATTCAGTCAAAGAGGGAACCGATTCAATTCAAGACGACATCCGTGATCCAATTGAGGGAAACCCTCCTGATCCAGTCAAAGAGGGTACTGATCCGATTGAAGAAGACCCCGCCGATTCAACGGAAAAGCTTCCCGTTAATTCAACCGAAGAAGCTGTTGATACAATCAAAGAGAACACTGATTCAGTTGAAGAGAATGCTGATTCAGTTGAAGAGAATGCTGATTCAGTTGAAGAGAATGCTGATTCAGTTGAAGAGAATGCTGTTCATTCAATCAAAGAGATCTCTGACTCAGTTGAAGAGAGAAATGTTGATTCAATCAAAGAAAGTTCTGATTCAATTGAAGAGAGTACTGTTGATTCAATCAAAGAAAGTTCTGATTCACTTGAAGAGAGTACTGTTGATTCAATCAAAGAAAGTTCTGATTCACTTGAAGAGAGTACTGCTGTCCCAATCAAAGAGAGTTCTGATTCAATTGAAGAGGGCACTGTTGATTCAATCAAAGAAGATTTCGACTCGGTTGAAGAGGATGCTGCTGTCCCAATCAAAGAGAGTTCTGATTCAGTTGAAGAGCAGCCTGCTGCCCCAATCAAAGAGAGATCTGATTCAGTTGAAGAGCAGCCTGCTGCCCCAATCAAAGAGAGTTTTGATTCAGTTGAAGAGAGTGCTGCTGCCCCAATCAAAGAGAGAACGGATTCAGTTGAAGAGGGACCTGATAATTCAACTGAAGACACTTCTGATGTGCATGTCTCCACTAAAGCAGCTGAAATAAACTCGATCCCTTCAATCAAAGATGTCTCTACTATGCAGGAGCCGGTTGTTGCAACTTATGCATCGAAAGAACTCACTGAAGCTCCATTTAAAGAGTCCTTGGGGGTAAGTGGAGATGCCTCTGCGGATTCAATCAAAGAGACTTCTGTGAAACCGATGGAAAACGATTCTTCGGAAGTATCTAAAGAAAGTGCAGGGCCCTCTGCTCCTTCCATTATGGAGGCTTCGAATCAACCGATGGCAACTGAAACATCCGTGGAGCGTTGCAAAATCCCCGCGGAACATGGAGAGGGTGTGCACACAGTTGCTAACGGAGCTGAAGAGAAAAGTCCAATCGATCGAGCCGACAGAATTGTTGGTGGTTCGAGGGAATTCGAAGCAGAACGCAACGCCGAGGAACTGCGCGACACACATGAGGCCCACCATTCATCTGCACACGAGCAGGATGATGAAGTATCGGTGATTTCCAGTCCCCACGAGGGTGTTAACAGCATCGGCGAGTCATGGCAAGAGGCCGAGGACCATTACGATGCAGATGATATCTCCAAGGCCACCGATGCCGACAAGGATAACATGGGGGATTTACTGCCAGCTGAGTCGTCCTTTACCGAGCTCTCATTCGTGACCAGCGACACCAAACTCCACTCGCCACACTTTGAAATCCTCCTGATTAGTGGCAAGTTGCATGAGGATAGTTTCGACTCCACCGTCGACGAAACTCATTCGAGCATAAACACCACGCGGGTTTTGGGAATAATCGAGGGAGCTGGCGGCGCCAACGACCGGTTGGGCGACTTGTCTAAGCCGGTCCCGGAGCCGCGCCGCTACAGCGGGTTTTTTGGGCGGCTCCTGGGGTTTTTCCGGCGCTGAGGTACTTCTGCGCAGCCAAGATTTTTTTATTCGAGAGTTTGTGGTCATGGTACCGTGATCACCGGTCCAAGTCATGAGGCATGGCGGTCTCTTTTAATTTTATTTGAATTTTTGTACTGGCACGGGTGCTTGCTGGTGTTCATGAAGGGCAGTGATGTGTGTGAGATGAAAGGGATGGATATGCTGGTGTTCATGAAAATGCTGGTAATATATTGTGCTTACTAGTGTATTGATTCCAAAGATTTCGGGGATTTTCGGTAATGTTAGTTGTTAGCCAGAAGCTTTGATGTACATGGGTAGTTTTAGGGGTGACGACTCCTGTTTGCTTGGTCTTTATTCTACGAGTTGTGCCATATTGCACCTCAATTAGTCTCGGCTCGGTCTGCTCAGACTCGGCTCAGACTCGGCTCAGACTCGGCTCAGACTCGGCTCAGACTCGGCTCAGACTCGGCGCCGCGGCCGCCGGGCTGCTCCTCTCTCACTACTTCAGTAACAGCTCTGCCACCGCCCGTCTCTGGAGCAGCAGCAACTTCCCTCCGATATCCACCATCAGACTTGACTCGTCTTCAGTGCTCCGCGGGCATTCACTTCCGGCCCTTCTTCTTGCCCTTCTTCTTCTTGCCGTCGTCCTTCTTCTCCTCCACGACCAGCTTCTCCTCAACCGCAGCAACCTCGGGCTCCTTGAACTCGACATTACTCATGACCGAGGCCACGCCCAAGGTCACCAGCTTGGACTCGGGCTCCGCCAGCAGCACGTGGCGCTTGGAGCTTGCAACGCCACGCGGCCCCAAAAACGTCAATATCTTCGACAACTCCTTGGCCTTGTACGTGTAGTACACCAAGGCCTTGGTGGATTGTGCATCGTACACCTTGAATTTGACGCGGTTCTTGGCTCTCCTGTCTTCGGCCGTCTTCAGGGCTTTGCGCAGCTTTTTCTCGTTTTTCCTGGCCACGTTGGCGTACGTCACTGACACGGTTGCGCCGGGGTACGCCTCGAGGAGTCTCAGCGCCGACTCGATGAAGTAGTCCATTGGGGTGGTGAATGAGGTGTGGACATGGCTTATGCGCGCCAGCCCCTTCGCTAGTGGATTTATGAGCAGTGCACGCCCTTGCGCGAGCCATCCATGAGATCGGCCATGCCACCATCTCATACCACCCCTTGAATCACCCATTGAAACACCCATTGGAACATTGAAACTCCCATTGAAACATTGAAACTCCCGTTGAAACCCCCATGAAACCAGCCCTATTGCAGCAAAAATGATGCCCCGGCTGATCATAGTCCCCAGTATAGCCGCTGCAGCACTGGTGGGCAAAGATGAATATGTACCTAGTCGTGCACTGGTGCCATGATTCCACGATAACTTGGACGAGTTGTATGGGTCACAAATGCATTGGATTATCGCCAACCCGAAACGAAGAATGGGCTTTGTGACTTTATCGAATCCCTTGAGTTGCGTTGTCACTCCGGTCATGTGAGCCATGCCCCCGGAAATGTGCCCCTGAAACTGTGCCCCTGAAACTGTGCCCCTGAAACTGTGCCCCTGAAACTGTGCCCC
>NLAK01000123.1:0-13682 GCA_002370295.1 Metschnikowia bowlesiae | reverse complement strand
AACTGTGCCCCTGAAACTGTGCCCCTGAAACTGTGCCCCTGAAACTGTGCCCCTGAAACTGTGCCCCTGAAACTGTGCCCCTGAAACTGTGCCTCACGTGGCGTCAAATTAAAAGGCACGATGACTTTGGGGAATGGGTGAATGTGGCAGGCAAAATGACGCAAAAAGCCCAGTGCGTGTTTTTCCTTTCTTCATCGCTAGCAGTTGCCCCTGAAATCGTGCATAGGCATTCGGCTCTGCAATGCTTACGACCTGGGGCATCAAAACCTGTAATCTGTTCAGGCCGTGCGTGTTCCGAGTAATCTCTGAAGATGCCACATTCAACAGGTGCAGAGATGGTCGTCTGGATCATGGTGCACGAATCTCAGAGCAATCCAGGTGACGCATTTCCGGATGTTGATGATAAGTGGAGCTCGGTACTCTCTTGAACTGTCATCCGAAGTATAGTGGATAAGATTACAAGGCGTCAAAAAGGCGCCAAGGCAACTGCAAGACAATGAGAATGACGGTGCGGCTACAAGACGACAACGACTCCAAAGGCGAATACAAAATAAGCGCTGGAACAATTGCCTCGAGTGAAGGTCCGGCACCAGATTTGTGCGTGTTCCTTGGCCAGTTCTTTCCTTTATCATTTTTTTCATGACCATGGGGGTGACTTTCAATGTTACATCTTCCTATTTCGAATATGCGGTTCTGTTACCCTTGCCTCAAGCAAGTCATTGTCATCCAAGTCATCAAATACAGAGCTTGAAGCATGAAACTGGAAGCTCGTTTGCTCCTGCTTACTTTTCTTCATCCTTCATTGACCCTTTGTCATCGTCATCAGCCGAGTGAGCCGCTGCCAAAAGCGTCTAATATTGTGTCTTGGATCCCATCACCTCGTCACTAATCTAGTGTGGATACCTCGTCACTCCCTCGGGCCTTGCAAATTCAGCCTTGGAACTGGAACTTTCTCCGCTCTTGAACTGATCATACTGTCAGGTCCAGCATGGGTAGTGCGCTGCCCATGGATACACTGGTGAGTGCGGTTGTGTGAAACCGCTGGTGACCCGCATGGAGAGGCGTATCCATCTTCCGACCGCCACCTTCGAGGCTTAGACGAGGGGCCACCATTTTAATCTTATCTGATGCAAGGTTTTGACGTCAAGTACTTAAAAGAAGGTGTATTCGTTGATGATCCCTGAAACAAGGGGGATCATCCACTCACATAGATAAAAACTGGCCCGGATGGCGAGGTGGGGCCTGATTGCACCACTTTCAGCCGGCGTGGGGGCCCGATGGCGCCAGAATTGGTCGGCGTGGGGTCTTACACGCGTTCGGGGGGCCTTAGGTGTCCGGACAAGTCCCAATCTGGCTCATCTAGACCAAATGGCATCTAGACCAACTGGCATCTAGACCAAATGGCATCTAGACCAAATGGCATCTAGACCAAATGGCATCTATACCAAATGGCATCTAGACCAACTGGCATCTAGACCAACTGGCATCTAGACCAACTGGCATCTATACCAAATGGCATCTAGACCAACTGGCATCTAGATCAACTGGCGCCTTGAGGCGGGTGCTTGTCCTGCATCTACGAAAACCAACCGTACATCGCCCATGGGCATCTGTACTGAACTTATATGCTGACGAGGATTAGTACTGATGGTGCTTTCCAGGATAATGGCTGGTCATTTCGTACGCACGCCTCCCAACCAGATCATTTGATATCAGTAGCGGTACGTGGGTGGTTTCCTAGATGTCTGAGAGCATTAAATGCTTGAGCACTAGAATGAACAAGCCTATCATGACATTCCCTCGATTCCAGAAGGGATTTCAATGTGATGGGCATGACGTCAGTAACCAGGCTCCCATAGCACCTTTAGTGGACATTGTTGTTTTTTGGATGTTTTGTGGGCCTTCCTTAAGCTGACCAAATCTTTCAACATGGTCAAATCAGGTACCAAAACTCAATCCATTGAAGTGTGAATCGAGAGATTTTGGAGCCAATCAATCTTTTCGGAGAAGCCTTCGTAGCATCCACGAAAACCGTCTGGGGTCGAGGTGGCGGATATCATGTGGTGTGGTGGCATTTTTTGCAAAGTGTTCCACAATTGAGTATAACATCTCTGGGGTATAGATGCCCATGGGCGATGACAACTTCGTTGGGAGGTTCGACTTGTAGTCGTTGAGGCCCATAACCTGTTGAGGTGATAATTCCAGCATCGTAAATGCTAGTCACGTTGCTTTTGGTAGAGCCACGGCGCTGCTTCGAATGAGGAGCAGCTGGTGCCCCATCGTCTGAGTCTCGGAGGTGGTCGGTCGGGATTGGACTCGCCTCTCTCCAGGTGGGAGTATTGATGGCTCCCCTTGTAGCGTACGCCGCAGGTAAATTGGTGGATCTGACAAGTCCCCATAGAAGATACTAACCTGTAGAGACGACAATTCCTGTTCAACGTCGTACATGGGTGTATCAGGAGGGCCATAGAGTAACCACGGACTAATGTCCAGTGGGGGCTTATGTTCGAATAACACAGCCATGGTATCATGAAGATAAGTGTGAACTTCCCTTCCATTAGCAGATACATTTGTATTAGTCGGTCTGGCTCTAGGAGGCATCTTTGATGACCCTCCAACCTGGGGTTTGTATGATTACTCTGATGAAGTTAGAAGGCACTAGGCCTTTTATATTTAGATTTAGGGAAACCAAAATTAATCCAAGCATTGAAAAAGTATCATTGAGATCATTAATATCTCCTTTATATCTTAGTTTTATATACTAGTTTTAATTGCTCCAGCAGCTTGAGTAGGATTGACAGCATATAGCAACGCCAACACTCGGTAATAGCTGATTCTACACTCGGTAATAGCTGATTCTACACTCGGTAATAGCTGATTCTAGCGCCAGGAAAAGTAACATCACTTTTAGGCGCCGGCGAATCTCATGGAAATAGCCGAGTCCGTTTCGGTTGCTTGTCGGTCACAACAAGAGGTGTATTTTGACTTGCCATGAGAGCATTCATTATCCTAGTAGAGCCTTACAGTGGATAATCCATTGAAAATTCAAAGTGAATTATATACCTCACGGCTTACTGAATATCCATCTGACCGAGGGAAACCGTACCTAATCATGGTCCGGAACCAAGTTCAACACCTTAAATAATGAACGTTTAGGTCTGGGTTGCTAAGGGCACCTAGTATCTGATCTTTTCGGCTACATTGATTTGAATATACTGAATAAGGAAAGCAGATCTATCTCGAATCAAGCGCAGGAGCATTGCCAACATCAGGAGTACAGAATTGCTACGAATATGTTATGAATATGTTACGAATATGTTACGAATATGTTACGAATATGTTACGAATATGTTACGAATATGTTACGAATGTCTGAATTATGGATTGTTGATCAAATGATTGGAACCTTATTACGGTGTAACCATCATGTATACTGCCAAAGTCTTGTATTGAACATGGGAATGATCTGCCCTTGATTCGTCTAGTTGTTTGATCAGAGTCTGTGGCCAAACAAAGATGTACTTTTGTGTAGCCATATCCCCCTCGATGTTTATGCCTAGAAATTTCTTGGCTTCTCCTAAACCCTTCATTGCGAAGGTCCCTCTCAACATTTTTTTAGTTCTAGACACATGCTCACTTTGTTCCCAAGAACAAGTAAATCGTCAACATAGAGTGCTATGAAAACAACTGAGGATCGCCTAAAGCACTTGAACCTTGCTTAATTCCAAGGAACAGATTGATACATAGTGCTTATCAAGAGTATTTTCCTCCATTTTATTACTGGTGAAATTTTTGAGAGTGAAAACTGAAGAGGAGTTCTTATGGTGAGTTGGCACTAAAATTTCAGATTGTCATCATTGAATTTCTGAGGTTCACCAGTCTTAACCAAACGGGCCCGGGCCGCATGAGGCCTTGGACGCTCACGGCGGACGTGGGATGTTACTAGACTGGGAAAACCGGCACCAAAAGGGCAATAATCATTGAATCACTTAATAGCACCTAATAATCAGCCTCTTTTATGGAAAATCGATAAACACTCTACTGTCTTTTATGGCTTGGTATTTCCCGACTTTTGGCGAAACAGGAGGTATTCGTAAATGCAGATATAGAAGAACCATAAAAATCTCCATGAGATTGCGACGCTCATCGGAATGATCCCAAAACCGAAAAATGAATGGCACAGAACCGAACAAATGAATGGCACAAAACATACTTATGAAAGCACTTTGTTAGGCCCCACCGGTCGTGTGTCGCCCATATGTGCTCGAGCGGCTAGACGCGGGATGACGCCTCTGGGGACCTGCGTTGGTTGAATGCAGGATGTCAATGCAGCGTAGTCCACGAAGGTCGGCGAAGCACGTTTGGCATATCGTATCCTCCAGATGTATAAGGGAGGCGTCAGCCTGAATATGAACGCCATCTGCTGGATTATGGCGGAGCTCGAAGTCAGAATCCATGCTAGAAGTGACGATACAAGATCTGGTATTCATAAGCGTTTTACGCTCAAGACCATATGGTGAATGATTCTGCGATGGAACTTCTCAGTAAAGCACTTGATATTTTTTATTATATACTAATCCTAAGTAGACGACTTAGAGAGATCAAGGTATTGTAAGTGGTCGAGTAGCCTTGTTGTTACGATCCATTGAGATTTCCAATGTTCGTGGATTTCTTATGAGAAGACTGAGAAAGTGAGCAAGTGAAGAACTGATATTGCTGTTCTTTAGGGGGCAGTGATTGGGGTGGGGGAGAGTCGTGCGAAGATCAAGAGGGATGGGGGAAGCCCGCTAGAAGCTTAATCCTGTGTACAGGCAGCTTATATCCGAAAGATACATACTTTCAACAGCCTATGCACGGTCCGCACCGTCCTCCAAGGTCCACTAAGCCCTTCTCGAATTGGCTTATCGGCCGCCACTGGCACGACCAGCCCGTTTAAGACCCTATCGCCCGAATCCGGTGCGACACTTGTATATAGCTCGGGTGATTCCCCTTGTTTAGGCATCAACAAATACATCTTGGGTCCTCACGCCCTAAAGAGCCTGGCACCATCAGAACAGTTCCATATACACACCATGCTAATGTTAATGTTTACCCGTAATTGACATGTGTTGATGCTATTTTCGTTTTCTTTTTTGTAAAGGGTACTGAATCCATGTCGTACACCTGAAGGTCGGGCGAGAGAAGCCAGAACCAGTAACCATCAAAGCTTGCAGGGGCATTACATCGCCAGCCAGGATCAAAGAGTATCGAACTAGCCATTGATTTGGTTTGTCAATGTCAAGGAGTAAAAGGCCCTTGTATAAGATACCGGGACAAGGGTGAAGAGTGTAATGCACCAGATGTCACCCTCAAGTCTCAATTGACCCGAACTGCTCACTTTGAACGGCTTATATCTGAAGAGACACCGCATGGTCTAAAAGTTGTAGAGGCATGCATATTAGGTCTAAAAGTTGTAGAGGCATGCATATTAGGTCTAAAAGTCGTATAGGCATGCATATTAGGTCTAAAAGTTGTATAGGCATGCATATTAGGTCTGAAAGTCGTATAGGCATGCATATTATGCTCCAGTTTTGACAAGAGTGCTTCAACTATCGCCATGTAGTTTTGTGGGGGTAATTTTGCATTAATCCTTCATCTCACACCGTCATAATCTTGAGTAAGCTCCTTACAGTCTTGATGTTTTTGTATTTTCTCCCTCCCCTTTATATCCTTTCTTTTTGAAGTTCTTCTATATCTGTTCAAAGTAGTCGTACCGAACTCAAGCTGATAAATGCTGATCGTTAATGTTTGTAATAATATAAAATTGTCAATATAGAACAATGAGAAGAATACGAACTACACTTAATTGTGGTATCTGAATACAACATACGTTTCTAATCCGTTGAATATTATAGCGGTGGAAAGCTGTTAGCACTCGGTAAAGAAAATATGACCTCGATCAGTTCTCAGATGCGTGAGCCGTTGATCAATCCCTGGGTCTTGTTAGGTGTGATATATGGCCCATCTTCGGGGAACGTACCCATGAGTGGGCCATGTGCAAGGCGCTCGGCAGAGTCAATAGACTTGGGTCTAGTCTATGAACCTGGAGTCTAGTAGCCCCCCACTTTAAACGAGTGGAAAGAAGCGCAGCTGCGGAGTAACCATCGGAAGAGGAACTTGGCGGGCCTCGAGAGCGAACAGATAGAGTGGTGTAATGATCAAGGAGGTGGAAGCGACCTGGAAGGAGGCAGCGACCTGAGGAAACGACCTGAATAGAGGAAACGACCTGAATAGAGGAAACGACCTGAAACGACCTGGAATAAACTAACATGTCAAACCCCAATAAGCCACTTCTGTTCCGCTTGCTCGTCATTATGTTCGCTTGGGCACGCCGTGTTTTTGACTTCATTAGAGTCTCTTTCTCCTTGTCTCGTTTTCCCTCCATCCGTCAGGCTGTCTAATGATCTGTCCCTCTTCACTTAAACATGAATCCGGTCAATTTCACCTCCCTGACCTTCTAGACCAATCCGTCTCTGGCTCGTTCCTGACCCATGACAATGGGTGCCTCCTCACATTCTTAAAGAGGACTGCTGTACACCACCTTCACCACCTTCTCTCGTGGTATCTCTTTCTGGATGAACGTGGCCTCATTATTTTCCTTGACGGCGCCACTTTCTCGAACCTCCTAAGGGTCCAGAAGACGCGCATCACTGGGGTTGAAGCTCCTGCTCCGATCCACAGCAAACTGTATAATCTTCGGGGACTCGACACCGCTACACCACGACGCCACTCTCACAC
Source organism: Metschnikowia bowlesiae (assembly GCA_002370295.1). NCBI lineage: Eukaryota > Fungi > Ascomycota > Pichiomycetes > Serinales > Metschnikowiaceae > Metschnikowia > Metschnikowia bowlesiae. Next base: position 6,905 of record NLAK01000123.1, on the reverse strand, counting down.
TTGGACAGTTCATTGTATCGTCAGTATAGATGCAGCTGCCATGAAGCACTTCTCAATCCAGCCTCGAATGCGTCCACACCATGGTTTCGGTATGCCATGCAGCTTGTGGTGTTCCGTGCTCAAGGCACCTCTCTTGATACCGTCATCTCGTCAACCACGATTGCGCTATAGCTCGACCAATCGGCCAATCGGCCAATCGGGTTGCTTTAAACACTGCCAGCAAGCCGCTCACCTTCATGATATCATAGTATTGCCGGAGTTTAAGTCATCGCAGGTGTTAATGGTATCGCCAGGGTATCGCCAGGATATCAAAATAACAGTCACCTAGCAACGATCCATGCACGTCGGCGGCACTTGAGACCCATTCATAGCGGAACATCGTATCCCAAGAGCATGCTGCCTATTAGAAACAAATTCAAACACGTGACAAAGCCCCAGATAAGAATGGCCACCACGGTCATCACGGGACCGTTGCTCATATCGAAATGTCCCTTGTAGCGACACAAAGACTCGGAATCATCTCTCTGCGGCAATGGCCCCGCGTCGGTAATGTCTTCGTAGAGCGTGGAATCTCTGGAGCCCGGTGCTGCGGGTATAGCTGCAGGCAGGCTGCTGGTCTCCGAGGTGAGGGTGGGCGCAGAGGTAGTGGAGTGCTTCAGAAGCAAGTTCTGCAGCTCCAAGCTTTCATCCTGGACGCCTTCATCGTCCCAGCCCGCACACGGATGTGCGCTTCTCAAGTCCTTGAGGCGGATGGCAGGTTCCGTAGCACTGAAGCGGTTCTGGCCACTTTTGATGGCGCCCTCCTCGCCCAAGTCATCTTCGTCTCGCGCGTGCATCGGAACCTTCATGATTTGCTTCAGGCACGTGAACCAGATCAACGGCGCCGTCACCACCGGCAAGAGCACCGACAACACAACCTGCAGCGCATTCAACGTTGCCGCTAGGCCCTCGCGCCCAGAGTATGTCACCACCGTCAAGCACGGGAGAATGGCGATGGCCCTCGTCACCAAGCGCCGCACCACTGGCAGAAACGACCACCGCAAAAAGCCCTCCAGCACCATCTGGCCGGCTAGTGTGCACACCACCCCTGCAGACTGCCCTGAGCAGAGTAGCGCCAAAGCAAAGACCATGCCTGCAGACGGTGAGATGTGCTTTGAGAGCAAGTGGTAGATGGTGAACAAATCGCTGCTTTCGCCAGGGTCCGAGTCGTCGTCCGAATCCGAGTCCGTGTCGCTATCCTGTGTGGAGCCCATGGTGGCCCCTGCAACGATAAGAATGGTGGCGTTGACAAAGAGCGCCACGGTGAAGAGAGACACCACTAGCTCAACGATAGTGTAGGTCAAGGTGTCATTTATGGCCCGCATGGAAGGGCGGTAGTAGTCTTTGGATGACTCTTGGTAGTCAATGCGGGCGGCGTAGTCTTCGGCAGAGAGTGCAAAACCGTCAGTATCCAGCGCAGGAAAGCTTGAGGCTTGAGCAACTGTTTCCACCGACTCGCGAGGACTGGCTCCTCGCAGGTCCAACTCGGGCTCGCTCCAGGCCTTCTCCGTGTAATAGCCATGCTTTATGTCGTAGTCCTTGAGCCGCGCCTGCACCAAGCCCGAGCCCAAGTATAAGGAGTGAGGCATGACGGTGGCGCCCAAGATGGCTAAGCTTAGAAAGAGCCCGTTGCCGCCCTTGCGGTCGTCGGTGTCAATGACCTTTTCATTGGGCAAGAAGCCCTTCAACACATCGCCCACCGAGAACATGGGTTCCCTGGACACCTGCCACAACTCGATGGCGAAACAAACCACGGTGCCGGCGACCATAAACGACACAAAGCCCTCAAAGATGCGGATGAACACCATGGGCCCATTGGGGCGGTAGGCCATGAGCACGATGAGCACGTCCACCACGGTGATGATCACGCCGAAGAAGAGCGGGACGTTGAAGAGAATGTTCAATGCAATGGCGGTGCCCACCACCTCGGCCAAATCCGTGGCGATGATGGCGATTTCCGCCAAGATGTAGATGAACATGTTGAGCCGGGCCGGCAAGTTCTCTCTGCAGTTGGCGGCCAAGTCGAGGCCGGTCACGGCGCCTAGCCTAGCCGAGAGGATCTGGAGCACGATAGCCAAGCAGTTAGATAAAAGAATCGAGAAGAGGAGCTTGTATTGGAAAGCGGACCCGGCCGCCACGGCCGTGGAGTAGTTCCCGGGGTCCATATAGGCCACAGACACCATGAGCCCGGGGCCGATGAACTTCATGTATTTTTTCAAGGCCACTGATAGCCGCGATAGCCACAAATGCATGATGTAAGGGGTGTAGCTGGGAGAACCGTGGTGAGGGAATCAAAGGCGGTTGAAGGATCTCAGATGATATGAGCGCTAAGATCTGAATGAGTGTTTGGATGGAGTAGCGGGTGATTGTATGGAGCAGGCGATGCTGACTGCGATCTATGGCTGAGGGGATGGCGGTTGGGCGCTGTGGATGCGGACTTGTATAGATGGGTAGCTAACGGACCCAACGTGGATGCGGAAAAGGAGAATGAAGGGAGAATGCGAATGGTTGTCAAAGATCGAGTACGTGCGTGGATGCAAGTGGCATGTGTTGGTGAGAAAGGCGTCTAGCCAGTGCGCGCGGGTCTCGTGCCGCACTGGCGAGTAGGATCAAACCGTTGCGCTGCCAAGCGATCGATACGGAGTGTGACCTGGTCGGGTCAGGTCAAGCCTAATTCGGTCTGGCGTGGTTAGGCCAGGTCAGGTCAGGTCAGGTATGGTCAGGTATGGTCAGGTATGGTCAGGACAGGACAGGTCAGGTCAGGTCAGGTCAGGACAGGACAGGACAGGTCAGGACAGGACAGGACAGGACAGGACAGGACAGGACAGGACAGGACCGGACCGGACAGGACAGGACAAGTCTAATTCGGTTTGGCGTGGTCAGGACAGGCTAGCCTAGCCCACCTGATTATGGAAACTCCATCCGCTGTGATGAACAATTACAAGGCGAAATCGTTAGCCCGCATGAAGAGGCGGGTCTGATTCTGACCGTCCCTAAGCTTATAGGGACCACCCGCTGCAGCTTACCCAATGCTGTGTCTCTCGGTACCACCGTGGTGTACTTGACTGGAACCAGCCTCAGATGCCATTCTTGTCTAAACTAGCCCGATCGGGATTTTCAGCGGCCAAATCCAAGGTGCTAAACAGTGTATTAATGGAAAGCATGCTTAAATATAGTCAGAGCTTCCCGAAGGAGTCCAGGAAAAATAAATGACTCATTGACATCAACCACTTGGGACAAACCGCAATAATTAGCCTCACAACAAGTGTTTATTTCATCAAGGTGACAACCACAGCCAGAAGAATCATGAATCAATGAAGGAGTTAGTCGAACGCCATTCTCAAGAATGCACCAAAGATGGATAGGTATTTTGGGATCCATATAGGTGGTGCTGTACCCATGGCTACACTATGACCATGTAAAACGGAAAAAGGAGGCAAATTGGGCCAAAGATGTCGCCAAAAAATGCATACATGAAAGGATAGAAAGCAAATGATACGGATTATTCAAGCGGTCAAGGGAAGCAAGCAGGAGGTAGAAGGGACATAACTGGATCCGAAGTTTTTGTTGGTATTACAGTTTTTGTTGGTATTACAGTTTTTGTTGGTATTACAGTTTTTGTTGGTATACAATGGATAACACAGGACTCCACGTCTTGGAATGGCGGTGGTGTGAGCAAATGAACTTCAGGCAGTTATGTCATTCTTGACTTTTCACTCCGACAAATGCATGCTTACCCAGTATTATTGAAGATAAAGAGCGGCTGAAGATTCGAAGCACTTGCCAGTCTTCCTCCATGAAGGAAACTACATCGACAAAAGACGCAAATGCTAGCTCTGAGAATCACGTCTCCGGTCATTGGGTCTTTGGAAACACCCATTAATTCCAGAGGAAAAGGGCCAGTGATGACGTGGATCAGGACGTGCCCGAGATGGCCTCCTCATCACTCGTAATGGATGGGATACACCCCAGCGGGCATCTCTTGGTGTTATAGATTGCTGTATTGACGTCAAACTCATAGGCGGGCCTGAAGGCGATGACAGGCTCATCAAAGCCGGGGAGAACCTCGCCATCTGAACGTCCCAAGGACAACTCGTCATACTTTGCAACGTAGCGACTGGTTTCATTGCTCAGGGCTCCGTCGGAGTTGTCCTAAAGTGTCGATAGCTCGAACACAGGCAGGTGGCGGGCCTTAATGTCTTGAGTGGTTCTAAAGTTCATCTCGCCGAGAAGAAAGGCATGGCACTGCGGTTTGATGAAGCTGAAACCATCGCCAAAGTCCAATGCCCGCGTGATGGCCATTATTCCCGTGGAGCCTACATGGTGGATGCCGATGGTGGTGAAGTTTTACAGCTGACCCAATTCGAACGTGTACTTTGATTTGAGTGCCTGCAAAAGTACCTCGTTGATCTGCACTGAGTACTTGTTGGCGTGATTTTGGGCGACAGTTTCCTCCGCCACGCCTATGTGGTGTTTGACTTGGAAGACTTCGAAGTGTCGATGGCTCAAGCTCGTTATACCGACAAAGAGGACGTGGAGGTGGTGGTGTCATCCATCCCACTGGCCGTGGAAGCACCACACTTGAGCAGCTCTGTCACGAGAAACCTCAAAGTCCCGAGCCCTCAGACTCATCCTCACACATTCCACAAAATCTTAGATTGCAGGTGTGTTTTCAGCCGGATCCTAAGGACGACTGCAGCTTGCATTACTATCAGAGAGGGCATGAAGGTTTTTGAGTTATGATGATTCCATCCAATTGCCACATATGATCTTGGAGGCACCAGAGCAGGTACCGCCGTTCGAGTGTCAGCCACCAGTTCATCGCCCGGGCAAATTTGCGAATGCCCTTGGAATATAACTAGGCGATATCTTTTATACTGGGGGTTGTCTTGTTAGATCCAGATAGAGGTCCTTGCGCTGAAGAACGTCCTATTCTCAGCTGGAAAGAGCATCACAGGTTATGAGCCCTGTGTCTGTATGAGCCCGTTTCCTGGTAGTTCCTCTTAGGTACCCTAGGATGCGTCTTGCGTGATCCAGGTGTTTAACATTTGGCCTTGAGAGGCATCTGGAGAGTCTCAGACCACAAACATAATATCCAGTCGAAGTGTTTTAGCAGCATAAAGTAGCTTGCCAACTAATGATCGATACTCAGTTTCGTCGCAGCGTTCCACATCTTCTTCAAGTGTTTTGTCAAACTTTTCGTCATTAGCAGATACCATCACTGGATTGCATCTTTGCATATCACAGCTCTCTAGGAGCGATTCAAGTCAAATTGTTGAAAGGGAAGGGAAAGGGGGAGATAATTCAAGACAATACCTTCGGTGGTGTTACTTGACCACATCTTGCTCTTTTCACCCGTCTTGAAACACGGACCAAGGAGTCTAACGATTATGCAAGTATTTGAGTAAATCCCCAAATGCGGAATGAAAGTAATTGGTCAAACCTACCCTCCTGTTCTTATGAACGGGAGTGGAAGCATAATTATTAGGACCCGAAAGATGGTGAACTATACCTGGATAGGGTGAAGCCAGAGGAAACTCTGGTGGAAGCTCGTAGCGGTTCTGACGTGCAAATCGATCGTCAAATCTGGGTATAGGGTCGAAAGACTAACCGAACCATCTAGTAGCTGGTTCCTGCCGAAGTTTCCCTCAGGATAGCAGAAGCTCATTACAGTTTTATGAGGTAAAGCAATGATTAGACGTCTCGGGGCAAAATAGCCTTAGCGTATTCTCAAACTTTAAATATGTAAGAAGAATTTGTTACTTTATTGAACATTTTCACGAATGTAGAGCTTTTAGTGGGCTATTTTTGGTAAGCAGAACTGGCGATGCGGGATGAACCGAACGTAAAGTTAAAGTGCCAGAATTCACGCTCATATGGATTTTAATATAATCCTCTTTTATGAAAGGTTAATTCCAATGAATTTTCGGGCAATTCCAAGATCTTTCAGTGCCACCCATGGATACACAATTAATCTACGAGATACAAGGGAAACCGCCTGAACCACCAGGAGAGATGCCGACCACCTCGCCACTTGCACCCTATGCGGCGCCGTAGTTCTAGTCGACATCAGTGTCGTGGTGTTCCGAAATACAGGAACAATCCGGCGTGAAGCCGCTTCAGCCAAAATCACCATTCTGAAGGACTATCTCTCATATATCCTAGCAGACATAGACTGGTGAATAGACTTGGTGTCAAGGCTTTGGTCAATATGTCAGCGATGCTAACAAGGGGTATGCACGGATTCATCAATGTGTGCTACTTTATTCTCGATCTGTTGTCTCACAAATTCTGTTATAATTATGATTTGTTTGACCCGCCAGATTTGTTTCGCCCTTTCACAGTCGCAATTGCTGCCTTGTTATCACTGTAGAGGTGAAGCCTTTGGGCCAGATCAATCTCACTCAATATATTATTTATCCACACTGATTCTTATGTTGTGCAGAGAGCACCAACTCTGAGTGCGTTGTGGAAATAGCGACTATGGTTTGCAATTTTGTTTTCCACAGTACTGGTGAGGATCCAAGCATAATCAGCTATGCTGTAATGGACCGACGCTTGTCTGTTTCCGATGCATAGCTGGCATCTGAATAAGCATTGACTTGATATGTTGATTGTGTGTCGTAAGTCCCAAGGTTGCTGTTTGCTGAGATAACGAAGAGCTCTCCTTGCTGCTTTTGGGTGTTTTACCTTTGGTTCGGCTAGATGAACTCCGTGGCGGAATTGAAAACAGAGACCGACGAGTTTCTTCCCCAGGCGCTCCTGCAACTAGGATATGAGCAGTCGTTCGCCTTGATCGACTTGAAACTTGCGCTAGGGTTGGTCACCGTGGCAATCAGTGCTTTCTTGTACTATTTGGAGAAGAA
>NLAK01000171.1:0-15431 GCA_002370295.1 Metschnikowia bowlesiae | reverse complement strand
AGCAAAGCGTCAGCAAAGCGTCAGCAAAGCGTCAGCAAAGCGTCAGCAAAGCGTCAGCAAAGCGTCAGCAAAGCGTCAGCAAAGCGTCATACTGGATTCTCCCGTGCATCTCCGAAAAGGAAACCGAAACACCGCTGCATACGACAAGTCCAGCAATTGGCGTTCATGTTGGTGGAGTCATGCAATGCATGCAGGCCAAGACACTTTGAGCCTTGGATAGACTTCAAGGCAGCGTGTTCAATTACAGCTCTCCAATTTCCGTCCCTCAGCATATCCATACAATTATTGCCCAACAGAGCATCACCCTGAACGTTTGGGTGGCCTGGCTACGAACCCCCGGCTATACTTGTTCAAGCTTTTCGGGCCATTTATCAATTGTACGAGGCTCAAGACCAAAACGAGTCATTGGAGAACTTTGTGCCGAAAGAACTTCTGGCAAGTTCAATGAATTGTCAGACTTTATTCTATGGAGTCTTAAGATGAATGGAATAGGGGACAAGAGCGCTGACAAGAGCACCTAGGTGTGACCCCCGTCGGCCACTTATAATGAATGGGCGGACCTCGGTTCCAACTGCACCATGGGTGTGATCTTGATTAAGTTTGCTATCTGATCTTTCGACTTGCTCTCGTCACTGAGCCCGAACGTCCTTTCAAGGACACTTGCGTCAGACTGGAAATATATTTCGTCAGACTGGGAATATATTTCGTCAGACTGGAAATATATTTCCTTCATCGAGACCTCTAGCAGCTCCGAGCGCTCCAAAGACAAACACAGCTGAACAACTACCAGTTGTAATCTCCTTGGAAGAGTCATGGCCCACAACTCTCCAGCGAAACTCTCTTTTTTGGCGGTTCAATAATCCCCTTCTCTGCGTCGGACACTTGTTCAGTGGAATATTTTCTTTCCAACATGCTTCTCTTTGGCTGTGATTACCTGGTGTTTCCACGTGACACGGGTCTGTCCCTGGTCCGTCAGGTGCTGGCTTCTCCGGTAATCCTGGCACAGGCGCCGTGCCTTGAATGAGATTGGGTGTCGTTTCAACTGTGAGTAATTACAAAAACGAGACCGTGGTGGTCCAGTCATAGTGTAGAGGCCTGCAAGGTATATGGAAGCCACTCAAGGGCGGAATTTGAGGAAGATCTGAAAATAGAGGCCTTATTCAGATGCAGATAGAGATGAAACCAGCCTTGGAACGGGACCCGACAAGCGTCGCTGCGCCATTAGGAACATCAGGAACATTAGGAACATTAGGAACATTAGGAAAGCACCTTTATATAGAGGTAGTGGTGAATCTGGTCTGAAGACTGATCGAGTCATCACGAGAATTTTGAACAAACACTACGCTTTGCGGGATAACAGCACGTTTAAAGAATCACTATAAACTGGTGAACTTACCTTATTCCAAGGAATTCAAGAATTTAAAAACAAGAGATTTTTTAATACACTATACACCAAAACTCCATTCACTGTCCCTTCGATTAAGAAATCTTACTCACGATAATAGATTTTAACCATCACTCCACCTGAATTTGTAGACTTGGGGATTCAAGGTCAGACACATTAGACTCGAGGGCTGACTTGGCACACTCGAGATCAGACACATTAGGCGTGACGGCTGACTTCTCTGGCTCAAGGTCAGACACCATATTGATTCTTGAGTTGTTGTGCAGAGAGCTATCAACTCAGCGTTGATGTAGTGACTGAGGTTTGCAATTTTGATTTCCACAGTACTGGTGAGGATCCAAACATAATATGTATCCTTGACGGAACGAAACATAATATGTATCCTTGACGGAACGAAACATAATATGTATCCTTGACGGAACGAAACATAATATGTATCCTTGACGGAAAGAAACATAATATGTATCCTTGACGGAAAATGATCTGTTTCCGATCCATAGCTGGCATCTGAATATGCATCGACTTGATGAGTTGGTTGTGTTTCGTATGTGAGCCCCAAGGTTGCCGTTTTGCTGAGATAACGAAGAACTTTCTTTACTGCCTTGAAGTGTTTTATCCTAGATTGGAATAGGTATCTTGAAAGTTTCAGAGTGATGAAGTTAATGTCAAAGCGAACCGTATTAACAGCAAAGAGTAGCTTCCCAATGGTGGATCTGTACTCTGTTTCGTCGCAGGGTTGTTCGTCTTCCTCACTTGTATCTTTATCAAAGCCCTTTGGGTCAGCAGGCACAGCATTTGTTCGAGTTCCAATCAAGTCATAATTTAGCAAGAGCTTTTCATTTAATGGTTCAAGTGTAGTTTTGTATAATTATATGGAATCATCATGCGACCTGGGACATTAAGCCAGTGTTCGCAATAGGGCATAAGCTTCTAACTGCTTGTCAATGGTTCTGGATCGTTTCAGGAACGTTAGGGTCAATGATCATTGATGGACCCGGGATGTTCTGATTGCTACTAAGGATAGTAGAACTCAGCCAGTCAGATATAATGAGGAATAGACTTTGGAGGTGCTTGTTTGTATCTGTTTCGTATACTCTTTCTTGATCTCATAGAGGTGTCTATGCAATGGAGTTCTTCGATATTCCATCGGTATACGGCTGTAATCGCTTGGACTAATTTTTTGTTGATATCCGAGTTTTTCCATTTCAACTCGATAGACGGTGTTTCTGTTGATATCCGAGTTTTTCCATTTCAACTCGATAAACGGTGGGTGTTGGTTAACTCTTCTAATCCTTTCGATGTCATCTAGACTAGCGAGGATGCCGTCAATCTCGAACGGTGATATATGCGCATGTTCTTTGGACGACTTGTGGTGTTTCCTCAATTTGGTGATGTTCAATGATATTGTCCTTTGAGGATCTAAACGAATTCCATATGCATTGTCATTGATAACCTTTGATATTTTGTAGGGCCCTTCATAAATAGAATTTTCCGGCTCTGAATTGATGGTCCTGCTCAATATTTCCTTAGTTTTAGACACATCTTCGACACTATTCCCAAACACTAGTAGAACGTCCAAGTGCTAGCAAAGTTATGATCCACTTTTCTTGCAATAAATGCGGTCATTAAAAAGCCGTTGAAAATCCAAATCTTAATGGTTTCATTTATCACTTGGTTCCAGACATGTGGAGCTTGCTTCAAGCCATATAGGGATTTGTAGACATAACTTTTTTTTGGAGTGCTTATCCTTCTTCAAGGGATAGCCTGGTATTTGTTGCATATAAAGATTTCCAGTACTTGTCCGTTTACGAAAGCTGTCTTGATGTGTCATCATTTTGATGTGTGGCAAAGGCTAATAATACTCTTAGGCTCGAATAAGTTATGACCGGGGCAAAGGTTTCATTGTAGTCTATTCCTTCAACTTGTGTATATCCTTTTGCACCGAGTCGAGCTTTGTATTTGCCGCCATCTTTCATCGTGAAAACCCAGCAACACCCTTTTAGACTTCTGGTGGACACATGACCGGAGTAAATGTTTTGTTATCCTTTGAGCTTGCATTTCAGCGCATGCTTCTTTCCAAACTTTCCAGTCATCCATCCGCTGAGCTTCGGCATATGATTGGGGAATATCATGTGCAGAGTCGGCACGTGCTCCCACCAATAACACCGTCTGGTTGTCTTTTGGTGGGAGCTTCCCTCGGGAAGTTGCTTGGAGAATCATTAGTACTATTCTCAAACTCTGAGTTCCGGGATGAGTTTCTCTATGATGCAATAAACGTAAAGTTAGTTTCTGATTCATTTGACACACCACTGGACACATTTCCATGGTTGATTAAAGGTGCTCTGCAAACACCGAGCTACAATGCAGATACATATTCCGCTTTACAGGTTATGAGCCCTTGGACTCGAGCGCTGATTTCTGGGACCTAAGGTCAGAGTCGTCTGACTTGAGCCTGGACTTGACATGTTCAAGCGTCGCTTGCGCCTGCCTCGACGGGGTCTGCGCCTGCTTCTCTTGTCTTTGGATTGACTCCACATCCTCCTGGCTCAAATCCTGCAGGCTTTTGGCCACGGCGCCCTCCGGAGTCTGACCATGGCGCACATGGTAGGCTTTGCGTGTCCAGGCTGTGGCTCAAATTGATTGACACAATGGACCCCATGTTGGGCTCCATGTTGTGTAACTCTCAGACAGCTTCTTTGTGTCGCTCATCTCTTGTAATGCTCCTCTAAATGGCGACGGACATGCTCTAAATTTTCAGGATCTGCTTCAAATTTCGTGACTTCTTCGAAGTATCAGATACAGGTCAACGATTGAGCCTTGACCAATGAATTAGACCCACTCACCAGGATCCAAAAGACCATGGCTTCTAATCGTGAAGAAGTCCTCGCTAGATATATGCCAGCAGCTGCGGTGCACAAAAGACGCTGAGCCTGTAATATAAACTTACTTCGCTGAGCCTGTAATATAAACTTACTTCGCTGAGCCTGTAATATAAACTTACTTTATTTGGAATACTTTGACATCATTCGGTCCATTTGTGCTTATACCTTGATCTGATCACGTGGCCTGTCCCTGTCCAAAGCGCGTGCCATGCGCAGCGCATAATGCCCATGCCTGTCTACGCGTCCTGTTTGAGCCGTTGTCCTGACGACGCCTCTGCCCTGCTGCACGGGTAGAAGCCCTCGGCACCACCAAAGAACGCCGCTTCTCTCTGCTTGCAAGGAGCGTCGACTGGTTCTTGGTCACACTGAGCAAGAAGTTCCGCAAACTGCTCGTGAGGGCCATAACTGGAACATCGGTGGGCCCAAGACCAGATGTTTCCGTGTGCTTGGGATGCCATAGTCCTCTTTCCAAAGTTTTAGGAGGCCGGGTATGCACGCTTCGATCCGAAAGGTTACTCTTTGCTCATTGGTTGACTGCATACAAATACACTATACAATACACTGTACAATACACTGTACAATACACTGTACAATACATTTTACATTGCTACACTACACAATGCTACTACCCAATAATACTACACATTACTACACATTACTACAATACTACACATGACTACACATCACTACACATTACTACAATACTACTACACATACTAGTACACATACTACTGCACGTCACTACAACTACATCACCCCCTTTATCACCTCATGGACTCGCTATCCAAACCAGAAAATCCCAAAGACCCACAAAACACCTGTTTTCCACAACTTCCCGTTCTCCTCAGAACTCGTGATTAAACAAAGGACCGCTGCCGGCTGGTCCTGCCATGCTTGTCGGCTTGAATATGGACTAATTTATGCAGCAAAAGCTATCGTCTGGAAGTTGAAACGGAGTAATAGGCACTCCCAAAAGCTTGCGAATGCCGCCGTGGCTCACATACCGCTTAAGGGCTTCAAATGCTGGCGGGGGCCGTGTCGGGAGGTGAGAAGGATGTCAGCCCACTTTAGTAGCGCTGCAGGCCCCCCAAAAACATTCTTTGGCATTCCCCTTAGAACCACCCTCCTATCGAGGGTTTTGCTGAGGTGCCAGTCATGGGCCTCAACTGGCCAAAATACCCCGTTTGTGGTTTTGACTGATTTTCAAATTGGTGGAAACAATGGGGCCTTCTCGCTGACATTTGCGCCTCACTCCCTCCAGTTAAATTGCCCACCTGTAGTTTTTTCGTTCCGGGTTCTTCACCAAGCGTTCGTGCCGCGATGCCACACTTGCAACTAGGGAAGCTGCACTTATTAGTAGCTGCAGCTCCTTGTTGCCGCCGGTGTTTGAGAGCCGCACGAGCCTCCACGTTGCTTCTTTGGCGATTTTCCTATATTAACCGACCAGCATGGCCTGTTAAAATAGGCACTGTTTCCGAGTGAACATAGCTGACGGTTTTTTGTTGCGGTCGGATGAGGCTTACCCACACATCAAGCGTAAATGTTTCGAAGACGAAAATGCCTGAGGCCTGGCAGACTGAGGCCTGGAAGACTGAGACCTGGAAAACTGAGACCTGGAAAACTGAGACCTGTCAGACTGAGGCTCGTTGGACTGAGGCTCGTTGGACTGAGGCGCGTTGTACGGAGGCCTGTGAGAAGAGGGGTCAGCAAAAAAAAAATCAACAAAAGGAAATCCAGCAAAAAACTCAAGACAAAAAGGAGGTGTAATGGGAGAGTCAATCGAAAGTTCGCTAGGAAATTCAAAAGAAAGCGTAAGGGAAGGGGCAAAGGAAAGCGCCGGAGAAGGAGTAGGCGTAAAAGAAAGTCTCGCAAATGAACGTATGGCCAGGAAGCGTCTTGGGAACACACGGCGCCTTGCCACCAACCATCGATATATGCGACTCTTGTGGAATGTTTTTCGTGGCCACCGATGCAACTCACCTCATGCACTCATTCACCATATTCGGCCCCCTCAAGCAGTGATTGCATGAAGCAGGCATCTTCGTGGGATGTGCTGTGACTTTCTTTATCAGGCCCAACATACTGACTCACTCAGAAGACATTGAATTAGCAGATTGGACTGTGGCGGTTGTGGGAAACACCCTAATTGCAAGAAAACCTGTCAAATAAAACAGAATCGACAGGCGTGAGAAGTTCAAAGTCTCCAGGCACCGGAAATCACCACATGCGTCCGCTTGTTTAAAAGTCAGTAATCCACGGTCGACTTCCACAGGACAATCCACGACAACACATGACAACCCACGACAATCCACGACAATCCACGACAATCCACGACAATCCACGACAATCCACGACAATCCACTCCCGACAAGACAACAACAAGAATAGCAAAGAAGCAGTCTAGAAGACCGCTATCAACAGCCAAGCTTCCAAAGCATCGAAAATAACCATAACCAAACAATTAGCGGGTTATGTCCCAAGAAAAGGGGAGGGCCCATGGTGATAAATAACCAGAGCAATCAACGAAACACACACGGAAAATAATCAACAAACGGAGAATGACCGACAAACGGAGAATGACCGACAAACGGAGAATGACCGAAAAGCGGAAAGCAATGATCTAACATCTATAATCTGTCATCTTTTGTCTCAACAATGGGAATAACAAGTCTGATCCAAAACATTTAGGCCATACTGGCCTCTTTTTGCCAGGACACACTTTGCGTGGTGGCAGCCATCCCGAAAATCAAATGAATTATCCGGGTGGGTTCATATAGATCTGTCCCAGGGTTAAAAACTGTCCCATTTGCTGCCCTCGCCATATACATAAGTTATAGCCTGGGCTTCACACAAGTCATAGCCTTGGATTTCACACAGGGAGTTGAGCCATAAACACGAGGGGCCAGACCTTTTGTGCATCACGTGGCCGGTCCCACTTTGGTTTATATATTCCTGCTGTCTCCGTCGCCGGCACTAGGGGGCCTGGGGCCAAGGACTTCGGGGCGATGAAGGGGGTAAATGAGTGGTGGCGCGGTATATACTGACGGGTGGCTGCGAAAACGCCCGTGCGTATAAATAGCCCGCAATCCGTCGCTCGCTATTTCGACTCATATATTTGCTACTTGTACATATCCATGAATTTGGGAAAAAGTGCCCTTGAAAAGTAGAAGAGCTGATATTGAAAAACGCTGATGTTGAAAGGACACTGATCCTTTATGTTTTGAGAAATAAAGACGGTTCTACAACACTTGGTGTAGAAGCGAGCCGCTTTTGGTGACCCGTGCATACGAGGGCGTGACAACACTGCCGGTTTCGACTTGAAGATTCTGGCCATGCCATTGAATCCCCGCCAATCTCGTCATTCTCGAGGCATTTACTTCACGTTCATGGACGGGTTAGTATGGGGCTGTTGCACTCTTGTACTGAGGCCTGGGCTGATAAGCTGAACCGAGGATGGATTCCGGACTGATATATTCGTGGGAGCGTGCTTAAAGTCAGAGGGCAACATGGGTTTTCAAAGAAGCCAGGACATTTTTCAAATGATGGTTACCTATGGCCTGTGACCATGGACTGTGACCATGGACTGTGAACTGTGACCATGGAGTATAAATTTAGTGCTGGTGCAGATCGCTCGGAGATTTCAGCATCCCTACATTCTCCGCGGAGAACCTTTGGCTTCTAAATGACTACTGTGACACCTTTTAAAAAGCTGTGGAGAGCTACGGTCATAACCTATGGAGAAATGGCAGTCTTTTTTTAAAAGATGTCAAGCTCATACGAGAAGAACACTTTTTCGTGACCCAAACATGGCCCGAACCATGGTGGTAGAGCGACCCACACCGTGACAACAACGTGACAACACCGTGACCAAACCTTGACCAGACCGTGACCAGACCGTGACCAGACCGTGACCAGACCGTGACCAGACCGTGACCAGACCGTGACCAGACCGTGGCTCCGAAACAACCACACAAATGAACATCTCTGGTGACTCAGCGTAAGTCAGCACTAAGTGCACTGGGTAATTTCAGACAGTCTGTTTCTCAGTCACCAAATGTATGAATTTCACCCAGGAATTGTCACTCATGGCCGCTTAAGTGGGTGATGTACTGATGCGAATTCTCATCGACAAAGACTCCCGTTCATCTGTGTTCCTAGTTGTATCAGTGCTAGAACTGGCACTGGCACTGGCACTCGTTCAGAAGGACAGAAGGACAGATGGACATTACCCGTTGGCAGTTGAGAAGCTGGAATACCGATGAACTGCATCTCAGCTTAGTGCGAAGCCGCCATGCGCCGCCGTCGATGAGCCGCGAAGGAGCTAATTGTTGCGTGCGCCCAACGTGGATTTATGAATAGGGGCAGTGAAACACGCACTGGTAACAATCACAATGAAATTTCGTGCCCACACAAAACTGCCCTTCTCGCCACTGGAGGCCACGCTTGTCGCAAATGAAGGCAAATCAACACTCGTCGCGTATGGGAGCGAATCTACACCCGCACATGGAAGCAAATCTACACTCGTCGCATATGGAAGCCAATTTACACCCCATCGGGACGCGAATTTACACCGTCTCGCATACGGTAGCAAAAATTCATTCCCTCCTGTATGGAACGCCCGCAAGGTGGTGTCGTTTACGAGCTTTAATATCCGTACACCGGCCGCGGGCGCGCAGGCGGCCAAGACAAGATTTGGCGGGAGCTGGCTTGTCTGGGCAATGCGCCTGTGTATTTTTGGGTGGGGTGATCGGAGGCACTCTTGGACTTGATCAAAATATGTTTCAAAAGCAGCGCCATTACACCGGACCACTAAGCTGAATCCGGGCAGGGACGGACCACGGAGCTAGACTACTGAGCCGGGCTACCGAGCGGCCAATGCACTACTGGAATCTTATCTGACATCCCGAACAGCATAATATTCCAGCACATTATGGACCCGAATTGCTCTGGGTGGAGGAAAGCGGCCGCAGACCCGGGTGCTTTGCCGAGCCTAGACGAAGGGGCGGCATGCATGCAGATGCACGAATGGGTCTGGCCCAGAGCGGCCGAGAAAAACCCTCATTGGCCGAAAGGTAACCATGCACACCGAGCAGGGCGGTCGCGCAAAATGGCCACGTGCAGGCGCGCGCTGCCCGGAAGCCCGTATTTATTGGGCGCTCGCCTCGCCCATTTCCTGAAGCTTTTTTTTTCTCTTCCGGTTAGAAAGCTCGTCCACAGTCACTCCTTTTCTTAGCTGAACCTTTGTGCTTGAATCTTTCCTTACACACTCGCTATGTTGTTCAAGTCCATCGTCCAAGCTGCCTGCGTGGCCACCGCCATTGCCCAGCCTCTCCAGCAACAGCAACACCAGCACCACCAACACGAGAAGAAAGATGTCCACACCGAGATTGTGTACGTCACCGTGGGTGCCAATGATGTCAATGCCGCCGCCGTTCCAGCCGTCGCCACCTCAGCTTCGGCTGTTACCGAGGCTGTGTCAACTGGCTCCGCCTCGGCTGCTTCCAGTGCCGCCGCCCCTCAGTCATCTGGCAACTTCGCCGGCGCTGCCAAGGGTATCACCTACTCGCCTTACGCCGACGACGGAACCTGTAAGCCCGCCTCGCAAGTCAAGTCCGAAGTGGAGAGGCTCTCCGACTACGAGATCATCAGATTGTACGGAGTTGACTGTGACCAGGTGCCCAATGTCTTGGCCGGATTCTCTTCTGGCCAAAAGCTCTTTGCTGGTATTTTCGACGTTAGCGCCATCTCCGCTGGCGTCAGCACCTTGGCCTCTGCCGTGGAGGCTGCCGGCGGATGGGATATCGTGCACACCGTCTCCATCGGTAACGAGTTGGTGAACGCCGGCTCGGCCAATCCTTCCCAGATCAAGTCGTACGTGGAAGAGGGTAAGTCAGCCTTGCAGGCCGCCGGCTACACCGGCCCCGTTGTTTCCGTGGACACCTTCATTGCCGTGATCAACAACCCCGACTTGTGCAACTACTCCGACTACATGGCCGTCAACGCCCACGCTTTCTTCGACGGAAATGTCGACGCTAACGGAGCCGGTGAGTGGCTCTTGGAGCAAATCCAAAGAGTGTCGTCTGCCTGTAACGGCGCCAAGGTGCTCATCACCGAGACCGGCTGGCCTACCCGTGGTGAAACCAACAACAAGGCCGTGCCAGGCTCTACGGAGCAGCAGGCTGCGCTCTCTGCCATCTCCAGCTCTTGCGGTAACGATGCTCTTTACTTCAACGCCTACAACGACATGTGGAAGGCCGACGGTTCTTTCAACGCCGAGAAGTACTGGGGTATCTACTCCAGTTAGGTGGCCATGTGAAGCTGGCCCCGCCACTTGTGGGATGTTTTTAGATTGAATTGCAAAGGCCCGCGCTGCAGGCTGTGCGCTGCATGCCGGCCGCGCATTTTGTTTATATAACGTGATAAAACGCGCTGCTTTTAGCCAATGTAATAAACCCGCGCAGCAATCCACTGCACCCGGGCTATTCTCCAAATGTAAACAGTGGTGAGTAAACAGTGGAGGTAAACAATGCCAAGGAAACGCGCAACCTGCAAGGGAGGAGAGCCGGGGCAGCCGGAGAACCGGGGCAGCCGGAGAACCGGGGGAGCCGGAGAACCGGGGGAAGGACAGCTAAGGCAATGAAAACCATCTCAACATGACTGAAACATGACTGAAACCTACTAAAAATACTGATATGGTGCAAATTGCTGACGTGGCGCCACATGGGCTGGCGGGTATCTGACGTGGGCGCCAACTCCTTTCAAGGCAGGGCCCCGCTTGAGCCGGCGCACCAGTACCTCCGGGGAACTCAGATTCATAGTCTGTCGTCGAAGCAACAACAAAACTACCATCTCCGCCCGTACATCCCTTGGGCCTCTCCACTTTGTTCAGACCGTGGACAAGCGCATTGGCCGCGAGGTGGCGGGCCCTCTGTGCAGGCGCGGCCGGGCCAGTCGCTTGTAAGGAGCCAGTTTAAGGTCCATGGATCTTGAATGGCTCGGTGTGAAGTCTCGCGCCGATTGCTGACGGTATAATTATACCAGTGTGACATGGGTTACTCGGGCCACGAACCTCGATGACCCAGTGCCAGATCCTCAATGACCCAGTGCCAGATCCTCAATGACCCTGTGCCAGCTCCAGGCGCCACCACTGAGATGGATCCTGCAAGGATGACCCGGGTTCCAGCATAAGATCGGGTAGCATCATTCTGGTTTCTTGATTCGGCTCCTTATTCGGCTCCCTATTCGGCTCCTTATTCGGTTCCTATTCATCCGGGATGATCAGAAGTCTTGGTACTCAAGCACTCCTGGCTCTCAGGTGAGCTGATTTAGTGCACCTTGTGGTATCATCTAGCCTTCTATGCAGAGGTCTCTTGTGCTTCACCCATTCAATCTATGAACGGCTGGTTTATAGATCAAAGCCAACTGCCTCATTGTTCCCACAATGATTCTGTTACTTGGTCAAGTACTCTGATCTGTTGACTTTTTCAAGTACTCTGATCTGTTGACTTGGTCAAGTAACTTGATCTGAAGACTTGGTCAAGTAACTTGATCTGCTGCCTTGGTCAGGAAACTCATTTCTGGACATTCGGTCAGGGAGTCCCTCAATCTGATGCTATGCATGCTGCTTTTATGAAAGAATCTTTCGTTTATCTTTGCCGACAGCTCCATGACCAGTCCATGACCAGTCCATGGCCAGTCCATGACCAGCTCCCCAAGGCCCATGCAGTTTCTGCGTTCAGGTCATTTGCTATTTTTTGCACTTGTCCAAACTCCTTTCCTACTTTCCACTTTACGCAGGCTCTTTTGCCAAGAT
The DNA here is from genome assembly GCA_002370295.1 of Metschnikowia bowlesiae. NCBI lineage: Eukaryota > Fungi > Ascomycota > Pichiomycetes > Serinales > Metschnikowiaceae > Metschnikowia > Metschnikowia bowlesiae. Next base: position 3,331 of record NLAK01000171.1, on the reverse strand, counting down.
ATTCCTCTGGACCATTCAGCCAGGCTCTCCGTGGTGGTGTGCCCGTGGGTGCAAATCCGGGTCACGTGCACCGCCGCCGCATTCCCCACCCTGGACAGAGCGGAGCGGGTCATCCCAAGCCTTGGGAACAGCCCCATTGTGATGGACGCAAGGAGCCTCCGTGCGCGGACAGAAAGACAGGATTGCACAAGCGGCCTCTCGATGCCAAGAATTGACAAAAGAGAACCGGTGCAACAATTTAAGCCGTTTGGCGGTGGAAATAGCCGGTTTGACGAAGCCACGAGGCTGGGTCTGTGGCCTGGCCCCAGTAGAAGCTATAAACGCCGGGGGCCCTTGGCGGAACGGCAAAGATTGGAAAGGTCATGGTAAAGAATCCAGGACGAATGATAAAGAGGACAGAAGTTCTGGTACCAAGTCTCACGTTCCGTATTGACGAACCTAACGGAGCGCCAATTTTAGGTTTCAAGTCATTGTGTATGGGATAATGATCCACTGGTTTGGTCATGGCTGGTCATGGCTGATCATGGTTTGGTCATGGCTGGTCATGGCTGATCATGGTTTGGTCCAAATTACATGACTTACCGCGCCCTTCGGGTGGTGTTTTCTTGGATAAAAAGCCACCAATAGAGATGATCGAGTTTTTATCCATCGGTGGTCCTTCTTCAACTTGTGCTGCACCTTTTTTCTTTTCTCTTTCTTTTTTCTTCACTCCTTGTTTCCCACTATACCATCACCTCCTTGGATTTCCAAGGGCACGGTAGGTGACATTCCGTGGCAGGTCCATAGAGCCTTGAGGGCTCAGCAAGCGTGAGCACTGGGGGCCAATCCTGGATACTCCCTCGATTTGATCATTAAGTATTTCAAAGTTCTTCAATCTGTAAGAGTTGCTTTGTATAGCCATATGCCACTCTGATGTGTATGCCTAGATTTCTTGGCTTCTCCTAATCCTTCATTCGAAGGTCCTGCTCAGCATTTCCTTTGTTACACATACATCCAAATTGTTCCCAAGCACAATTAAATCAACATAAGCACAAGTGAATCAACATAAGCACAAGTGAATCAACATAAAGTGCTATGAATCCGACGAGACAAAACCTGAATGTTAGTACCAAGCCCCAGTGAGCGCCAGAGTGGGTGAAAAGGATTGTCGCTTTCCTTTGAAACAACGAAGGTTCAGGCTTAGTTTTCCTTTGAAACAACGAAGGTTCAGGCTTAGTTTTCCTTTGAAACAACAAAGGTTCAGGCTTACTTTTCCTTTGAAACAACGAAGGTTCAGGCTTAGCTGTCCCCTTTGAATGGTGTCTTTCATCACTTGGTTCCAAACAAGTGGAACCTAGGGGTATAGGGATTGTTGGACATCACTGTTCTTCTGCTTGGTGTGGTATTCCTCCTTGAGAGACACCAATTCTTTTCGTGTGAATGTCTTCAGGGATCTCCCGTTTATAAAGCCGTCCATGTGGTGAAGCACCACTCTATGTTGTGAAGCTCAAGCTGGCTCACTGGAGCAAATGCTTCGTTTATCGTGGAAACCCATCGGCGCCCTATACGCTTGGGGGCAGGCACATGACCCGAAAGAAAGTCCCATTTTTCTTATGAGCTTCCATGGATTCCAGTCGTCCAGCCGGGCCTCATCGAAAGATTGAGCAAGTTGATGTGTAGAACCAGTACGGGCTCTGACCAGTACGGGCTCTGACCAGTACGGGCTCTGACCAGTGACTGGGCTTCGTGGAGTGCTTCCCCCGCAGTTGTTGAGGAAAACACACCTTCATCTCAATAAGCCTTATTTCTTTTAATCCCCGTCGTGTCTTGGCCCGCTCGAAACCGAATCCTCCCAAGGCACACGGGGTGGAGTTGGGGCAACTTGGCCGTGCGCGGCCTGAATCTTTGCACCCATACCTGGTGCAGCCGCGGTGCCCGTGCTCGTAACCGGCGTACTAATGGTACACCAAAGTGGCGAATCCTCCATAGACGAGTGGAAGTCATGGAAATTCATATGATCACGGGCACATCAGAAAACTCTTCCGGTCTCTGCCCACCTGTAGCCAAGCCTAGAGTGCCGATGGGTTCCACGAAGATGGTGCCAATCACATTTATTACCGGTTAGAGGGCATGTGAAGGGCGGAAGGGCGAGTGAAAGCGAGTGAAGGAATTTATACAACCTGCTCCGGTCATCCTACACGAGCTCGGGTGTATTCATTACTACGCATCTCAATGATACCATTGGACGTGAAGACAGTTTTCCAAAGGACCACGCCCGGACATTGGCATGAGACAGAGTCCGGGGTTCTGGTTGAGTTCAAGAACATTCCACGAGAACGTGTTGAACTTCAAAAATGTCAAAGGGCGCTCAAAGGGCTCTTCACTTTGGGAGCGGTGAATGAGTCCAATAAAAAGCGTTTCAAGCTATAATGAAGTGTATACATCACATAATGAACAGATCCCCAATCGCACGCAACCACAAGTGCTTGCAAACATGAGCATGTGCCGAGGACCAAGGGCTATTGAGGGCCAAATGAAGGACAACAATTTCCCTGGCATATGTGGATGTGGTCATGTGTATTGCCTTTGCGAGAGGACATTGACGGTCATGTGAACGAGATGATCAGCGCTCGGATCGCTTGACTGCTACGCCAGGTTTTGACAATAATACCGTCGAAAAAGAAGAATTGTGAAGGACCGGATCTGTTCTTAGGAGTCTCCCCCGCCAAGACGGCTCGTGCATCTATTACGTTGACCTTAAGGACCTAGTACATCCTAGTTACCACCTTGAGGCAGCAAGGAGTTCTGATCCACGGACTACACGCAGCTTTGCTCCGAATCAAACCACCGGTCGCTCTTTTACCGCTCCGGCCTGCGAGGGGATTGATGGACAAATCTTCGTAATCTCCGCCCTGGTACCCATATACTCTTGGATCGGTCCTAGAAAGGGCGTAAGTGAGTCACCCTCCAGAGGCTATCTCAAGGTTGATGTTTTTGGTGGAACTGAAATAAGCATTATGATGGATCTAAGCACAGCTGGTGTCAANAGTCACCCTCCAGAGGCTATCTCAAGGTTGATGTTTTTGGTGGAACTGAAATAAGCATTATGATGGATCTAAGCACAGCTGGTGTCAATGGTGGGAGCATGTACCGTTTCTTCGAACACAATACCTCAATCATTTGCTGAGGCACAGAGGTCAGCTGATTGGATCTTCTGGAAGGAAGCATGCAAAGCTGAGATGAAGGCGCAGACTGAAGTAATCTGTAATCTCTTATATTCTGTATCCGGATCAAGACTTGGATGATCCGGTTTACCATAGAGTTTCCAGTGGGAGTGACTTTGGCTAAAGTC